>JAPMOQ010051511.1:211787-236603 GCA_026543055.1 Argiope trifasciata
ATATAGCTTTAATTTTCGGGGGATTTTAGGGTCACAAGGGGTCAACACTATTGGGCACTGTCCGATTCCTCACAGAAAAAATTACTTATTTTGAATTCTTGCCTGAGGATGAACCCTTGAAAAAGTCTTCAGGCCTGATTCTATTTCTGTGTTGTAATTTGATTATGTTGTATTCCTTTTTACTTGGCTTATATTGTATATATATTGTTCTTTAGCGCAATATTCACATTAATAAAATGGAACATTTGATGACGTGTGGATGAATAATTGTTTACCAAAAAAATCATTTTACTAATTTAAGGATATTTTCTTCTTAGATATGTATCAACCCTCTAAACCGAAGTTGTTTGTTATGTTCAAGGGTTGTTTCTTCTTATTGGCTCAAATATCGATATAATGCCAATAAATATAGTTTGAAATTAAAGAAAGTTTAATTTCTATTGAATTTACCAACTTACTTGGCAATTACACTTGAAAAGAATTGTTGATAACCTTTTTCAATTACAAATCTGCAAACAGAAAAGAAAGTAGCCCTTTTCTATGACTTGGATGCTACTAGGAAAGAAAATAATAAAACTGATAAATGTCTTTGATATTTGATTTACAAGCCCCAATTGAAGAAAATAGTATGTAGAATCCATTCAATATATGAAGATACTGTCATTTCTGGAAGACACATGGAGAGACATTTCTTTTAGTTTGCAAAGAGAAAAGATGATTAATTATTCCAAGCTGACAAAAATATGTGGGATACTTTTGATTTATTTTGATTTAAAAGAGACTCAGTCAATTTTTATAAGTCATTTCTTTCACTGCTATAAATAAACCTTTCGAAATAACTAAATTTCCATTGTGTGTCATTGTTTATACAGCTTGTGCATCATTCTTGGTTATTTATAGCTTGACGATACTATTTTTAATGTTTTAAAAGTCTGTATTTTGTACCAGCTTTCCTGCCAAAATTTACTATGCATGATGAAGTAACTTTTCGAGTCAGAATCAAGTGATTGAGCTTCGTTTTTCTATTTTGGTTGTTGAATGACAGATCAAAATCAAGCATTTCCACTACAGTTTGTTTAATGACATTGTGAGAAGAATCTGCAACGGCAAATGAAGCTAAATGTTAAAAGGAAGGGATGGAACTAGGAGGTGATGACATAACATAATGCCATCTTGTGCACCCGGTGCTTATAATACTTAGTTACCTAACCAGTTGGATGAGAAGGAAGAATGGAAGGAAGGAAAAAAAGATTTTTTTAAAGAAAGAAGGAGACGAAAAACCATCTAAGTATCACCAGAGAGAATCCCATTGATGTCAAATCCTACACGACTGGATTCAATTTTTGGTGAAGTAATAAATGGATGGAGGGAACAAGAATACTTAAACAAATGGTGACTATGGGTTGAACTTGCAGGAAAATGAGAATACTTACTAAAAATAAAGGATTGATAAACTATATTGAGAACATATGTGTGACATGTGTCAGCAAATAAACAATCGTTGTAGAGTCAAAACCACAGGAGGGGATGACAGATGTTGGTGTCCTTGCCAAAGAGTATAACTTCTTTCCTATGATCTGAACTCCATGGTTTCGAATCCTGGTTCGGGCGTGGTTGTTCTTTATCTTGCGTTCTATCTGTGAAGTATGTGAAAGAGATCCCCCCCATACCTCCCCATAAAAATGGGTTGTGTTAATGAGTGTATGAATGTCATCCTCATATGAGTTAAAGTCAGATTTCTGTCCGGGGATCTCGGTGGCCAAGAACAGAAGGCATTCAGTATTCTAAGAAGCAGAGGATGTTTTAATCTTATTAAAAGAAAATTGTGCCACTCTGTTGTGCTTTTGTAAGTGTAGTTTCAATTAAAATCGATTTTTTATTCTCTGTATATACTATCGGAGTTACACCCGCCTAACCCAAAGGCACTCTGAGCAAAATGATTAGCCATCGTCGTGACGGTAATAAGAAGGAAATCGTGTTTAAGACCTAACAGTCATCACCAGCCGCAATACGATCCCTCCCTTATCGTTCCATCATCCATAGCGGATAATTCAACGCCGTATAATTACTCTGCTCAGCAAGGAAACGAAAGCCTTCAACTTAACGAAAAGCTTTTTATCTCCATATTTGAGGCTTCCGTGGTTCGAGATAGGTTTCATGTAATGGATTATTCAAAAATGCGTAGGAAAACGTAAAGGATATATCAAGTCAGCATACATTATTTTTACAATAAAATATAAGATCTCAAAAGCAAATGATTTCTATATGAATTAAGTTAGTGAAAATTTAAACACTAGATAAAATGTGCGATTCAAAATTAAAGGAATGTAAATTAACCATGGTGTATTATCAGAATTAACAGGAATAACGATGTTGCAAGTCATATTCAAGAATACAACGACAAATATAACTCAAACAAGACAAAGTTTTGAATAGTTAAAGTAAATTTTAACGTAATTTACCGCCCAAAGCAATGCACGAATGTTCTTATATTTATGGTATACCATTGAGAATCTGCATTTTATTAATGCTTTGATCTATATTTTGTTATTTTATTTTAATCCATTTTTCCAATAAATTTATTCAATTCCTACTATTAGTTCACAATCTCCCTATATTTATTCAAAATTTCAACTTTTAATAAAATACTATTTATGCATACACTGAAGTTCAAATACTTTTTTAAAATTTGCAATGGATGACACTGGTTGTTAATACAGTGTTTTTTTTTTGTTTTCATTCAGTAAATTTAATTTTTTAATACTTTAAATAGAGTTTTAGTAGTTTGTAATAAATATTGGAATGAACAGGCCGTAGCTCAATCGGTGAAATGCAACGATTTCAGTATTTTTCAAGTGTAGGTGAAGAATGCAAGTTCAATTTTTGTGAAAATCAAAAATTTTTTGATGATTTTTTTAAATAATTATTTAATAAAAAGGAACTAAAATAAAATTTCCCTTCCTTGAAAAGGAATTGAATTTAAAGACCTAAGTAGGAATTTAAGAGAAGGGGCCATATTAGTTGTTCTTTTCACCATGTGATAATAGTTCGAAATGGCGGGTTTCAACTCGAAAATAGTTCTTATTGCTCCAAAACAAGATGTCTATCCTTTTTAATTCAATTTTTTATAACATTACCCAGCAAAAATATACGTTTAGGAGGCTTGTGATGAACTGTAAGCTTACTATAAATTTATTAATTATGCTCTTATTGCGTATTTTTTCATAAATAATGTTCTGGACTTGTCGCAAAAGAATAGTGAAATTTCTGTCTTTTATAATAGTTGACATTTGAAATTGTCATGAATTTTTCTATACTCACCGGAATAACAAAGAGCTGATCTCTGACGTCGAAATACTTAGAAAATACTCTGGCTATAGTGATCAACGATTTACTTGTAGAAGTCAATTTTGATATCAAGATTATTTTGTTGTGGTGATATCTTAATAAGTTAGATAACTCTACGGGACATGTATATGTTTTTGCCTTGTGGTTATGTTACTGGCCTTCAAATCCCAAGGTCCCAGGTTCTATTCTGAGCCAACATCACCTTCCTACAATGGAGACCTCGAACAATGAACCTTCAACCTTCACGCAATTGATGTGGCGCCATCTACCCGCAACTTAAGTCGTCAGACTCACTTGATGCAACAATTCACGCACGCTCGCCATAACGCTTGGGGTGACTAAAAAAAGTTCTCCGCTCGCCAAACAAAGATGGGTACGGCGCATTAGACACAACAGCTACACACAGCAAAACCTCTCACTCAACAAACCAATTCATCACCACTCAACAACAACGTATATCGTTCGTCAACTCACTGGAGGGTGAGTCTGTGGTGATATCTTAATAAGACATCTACGGGACATGAGCATGCTTTTGCCCTGTGGCTATGTTGCTGGACTTCAAACCCAACGATCTCGGGTTCTATTCCGAGCACATTTCACCTTCCACACTGTCCTTGAATCAAACAAGAAATAAACCTGATTCATTGAAAAATCTTTTCCCTTTCTTTACTTATTCCTTTATATCTTTTCGAAGAAGATTTTGAGGATTGATTTTGTGTTGAAATAAGTTGGGAAATAACTAAGAAAAACTGCAGAATTACAAATTTGACATGTGCAGATAAATAAGACATGATGATATACCGCATGTGACTAGCATAGTTTTTCTTCTAGTTCCGCATTAGTTCCTTTGATGATAGTTTCCCTTCTAGTACCTCAAAGGTACTAGAAGAGAAACTATCATCAGTTTACGAGAATATGTGAAGCCTTCGGCCCTTAAAATTATCAGTTCAATACCCTGCTGATTCTTTTACTAAACATTATTCTTATGAAATGTTTATACAACTTGCTTGATAACTCGATAGTTTTGAGATTTTTTTTAAAGTATGAAAACTGAATATATAAGAATGTTTTGCAATCCACTGCATTTTATCGATTTTTTTTTTGCTTCTAATTAAAAAGAATATTATTTGAGCTGCTAAAGTTATATTAATTTAAAAACATTTTGTATGTAATTATCAATTTGGAATGAACCTAAGTGTTGACATAAGCGACATCTGCTGTTTTAATATTTCTTTTGCAGACTTACAAATGCAATGCGACCAAAAAAGTATCAACTTTATATCGAAGACCTATTAATTTAAAATAAATGAACCATTACATGCATTAGCATGCGACTCTCGCTAAGCAAGTTGCAATTTTTTTACATTCTTCTAAGTTAATAATAGGTTAATAAACCAAAAGCAAGAACAAAATGAATCAAATGATCAATGCTTAAAACTATTATAATGTCAATGACATATTCAAAAGGGTTTACCACAAAGATATCAACGGACCAATACTTGCATCTAGGTCTATCGCAAAAAAAATTACCATTGCATAATTTTTCACTCATTCAATACTCTGGAGAACCAGCCCCAAAGTTTTAGTTTTAAAGTATTTATTCCTCCGGGCAAATATTCCGATCATGGTGTAACTTAAAAACAGGTTGTTAATGCAACTAAACCTAAACTCAATTTTTTCAATATAGGGTCAAATTAAAAAAATTGTGTTGTCTAAGATTTTTTTGTTGAAATATTTATAAAATATCTGTGCATTACAAAATATCACATGGGACGTACAGAACTTAGTATTCAACACATAACAAAAGAAAACAAGTACATTTGCAGTTACGAGGGATTAATATAAGAATTAAAAAAATAAGAAAATTTAAGTTGAGATTAAGAAAATTTAACAGGTGTCAAAAAACATTTTCAAGAGCACTTCTGGCGGAAAAAAATTGATGAAAATCTGTAGACCCTTTATATTAATGACTTTTATAGTCAGTCTTTGATTCTGTCTTGCTTTGGCAAACTTGGAACATAGAAGGAGTACATGTTTAACATTTTCCTCGCCATCAATGTTACAATCAATGTAGATGATGGTGACTTAATGCTTATCATATTCCTTTAAAGTTACCTAAATTTTCCTATCCTTTATCGAGCCGCGTCAAAAAAATTCTTATCAAAATGTTATTATAAAAATCATTGAAGGGAAAATTTCGGTCACTTTTTTGCTCTTCTTCTGTTGTTCCGCAAGGCTCTTGTTTCGTACCTCGTTTCTTTGTACATAAATAATAACTCCCGAGATGAATGAATCGGATATAGATATTCAAAAGGGTCTTCTCTTCGGCCACGCATATGGTAAAATATTTTTTCATACTGTGGGGTCGAATTCAAGGGATTGTGATTGATAAAGATCTGCAGAAATTTTTCCTAAGGCTTGTCATAATATGCATTGCAAATGATAATCTTCCTAAGAAATAAACTAAATTAGGAAATTTTTCGTTATTTTTTGATACTCAAAACAATAGAGTTGATTTTTCATTAATTACGGTTGAAAGTAAAAGAAGAGTTCAAAAATTGATGTTACCTTTCTGGTTAAGGAAACTAATCCCTCAATCGGACCAAAGGCTTTCCAAACTGAAATAATAATTTCTTTAATCCCTATTAAACAAAAATGAATTCTTAAAAATCTGACATTCACACTAATCTTTTATGCATCGTATCATTTCTTCTTTCCATTTTGTTTTTTTTATACATCTTCTCTAAAACGTTTTTGCTCTTTTGATCCATAATCTAACGTCCTTTATTTTTTTGTATATTTATATTTACCTTTTGCTTACCCATTTTCTATTTATGAGGGTAGTTTGTGCTTAAAATTGCATCCTTGGGTATTTCTTGAATTACCTGACATACGAATTTACTTAACTTCCTAATTAAATGACGAATTAAATAGCTCCCTAACTGAAATAATTACTATTTAAATTCCTTTAATAATAATACGCTTCAAGTGACTTTTTTCATTTTAAATTATTTAATACTTATCAATTAATTGCAGATTGGAAATTAAAAATTCAATCATTCGATGCGCTTCTCAGACATGTCATTGTATAGGAAGTGGTTAATTCACGATAATAATCCTAGCAATTTAAGCAATCCTATTTAGACAGTTGTTTGTGACCCAATATAAACATTATTTTAGACAAATAAAAATATCAACATTATGTTTCAACTGTTTTAATAAAAGCAGAATGTAAATTGTAGACCAAGTTTTCGCTTGAAAATATAATAACCAATTTTACTTTCAATAGCAGTCTTTGGTTAAAATATTGATTTCATGATATCTAAATATAAACACTTATTCTGAAACTGTAGTCACATAGCATTTTGTCTTAATATTAATTACAATCACCAAATTTACATCTTTACAACATGTCTCTTTTTACAGTTTTTACAGTAAATATGTAGTATTTTATAATAATAAAATATTTAAAAAATTTTATAATAAATATTTAATCTTTTGAGGCACATTGAGACCCCCTTTTTTCAATAGAATTACCAATTTAACTTCAGATATTAGTGAGCATATAGCTGAAAATTATTGATATTGATTTATTTTTGACAATGTATTTCATTATTTTTTATAAAGATATATTTTTGTTTATTCTTCTATTATGAGGCCAGTTTACACGACATCTATGTTTGTATTCAATATTAATGAAGCAGGTGGTAAATAAATATTTATAAAAAAAATTGATATTGAAACTTGATAAATATTTATGTGTATTCTATTAACAGGTATTTATAAGTATTCTAATAACCACGAGAACAGAACTTAAAATATGAGAAAATGACTAATTATTATTTAAACAAAATGCTAATATTACTTCAAATTATTTATAAAATTTATGCTTTGTTCAACTTAAGGAAAGTAAAGGTTTTTAGTAGGCTTGTTAGCGACCTCTTCTCATCCTAACTGCCCTAGGTAGCAGCCTGCATGGGGAGTCACTCAGTCACCCCTCTAATCTTTATAAATAAAAATGATTGTTTGTCTGTATGTCTCTTATGCACTGTCGTACAGCTCGTCCGACTGCCCTGAAACTTTGAATACTAATTACTTGCACTTATTTGTTTCTGTTGAATATGTAAAAACAAAGACAAAAAAATATTACCAATCCTAAAGGTTTGAATAATAAAGTTAAAAAAACAGAATTGTTATTATTTACGCTTTTCCTTTACATATCACTTAATTTCAATGAATGTATTAATTTCCGATCTGAAAATAAATATTATTCTTCCTATCATTCCTAATTAAACAAGACAGTTATTTTAAACTTCAAACGATGTTTCAGAAATTATTTCTTCTGAGGAATTCAAATTCCTTTCCATTGGCCAATTTGTAAAATATTATTAATAGGCATATATATTGTTTAGTACTATTAATTTGATCTAAATGAAGTAAATAATTACATTTTGTGCAGTTTGAGTCAAACAATGCATTTATGAATAATGAGTTTTAGATTTCTTCATACTTTGCTCTGTGAGCCCTACTTTACAAAATATTTTTATTAATATTTTAAATAAAAGTTGCTACATCAGTCTGTCTTCTAAATCAATCATAAAACTGACTGATTAATTAAAGAATATTATTAGGAAAACGTGTTCTTTTAGAACTTTCCGTCCATCATCTTAAAGAAAATATTAATTTCAGGCCAATCAATGCCCGGAGTTATTTCAAGGCTAATGAATATGTGATTTAATTGATAATTTTAGAACCCATTACTCATGGCGAACCAGCTGGACGCCATAGGCGGCTAGTATTTAATAAAAATGAAGTTTTAATACCAGTCCTCTCTAGGCACCGATCTCAATTCAGCAACTCTTCTCTAATACATTTTGATAAAAATAGACAGCTTCTTGTTCTTCTTGCAGCAGCCGACCACCCCGCCACCGCTGAATTTAGCAGTATTGAAAAATAGACATCTATCTTTCTTACAATCATATTAATGGGAATAGACTGCAAATCCATCGCTCCTTCATAGACCTCCTGAACTTGATAATATTTATTCAAAGATAATGTCTTGGATGTGTCACGGATACACCATTCCTCCCCTCAATTTGCGTCACAGATAATTCAATACATGAGCACACAGAAAAAACCCTATCAATTTATAATGCCTCACATCTGGCTGAAACAGAAATCAAAACCCTACTCTCACGTCTGTCTCTGCCAGGACTTGTAACTCAGCTATCATTCTTCTTCCCTCGCCACATGACACACATCAAAACTCGAACAGAAACAACATGGACAAAAAAATAACAATAAAGGCAAGGGTGGGATAGATTGATGCCTAATCTGATAAGAAAGAGCTCCATTGAAAATTTAATATAAAAAAAATCGCCGCCCAATGCATTTATAAAGCAAACTCCTTCCTAAGAAAGCTAACAAAAAAAATCAAAAGTTGAGGAGCGATAAAAAAAAAGATATGTATCTGGATGGGATGATGATGTCCAGGCCTCTTCCACCCCGTCTCTCAAATCGACTCGCCCTGAATCACGAAGAGCAGCGCACGCTTTGATGGAGAGGGGGGGGGGGTTGAAACACGGCGGAACAGTATTTACCGTTCCATCTCTCTCCTCACTTTCTCCAGTGTTCAGCTCACGCACTGGCCAGCAAATAGCTCTATCCCCTTTTCCGGACACGCGACGGATTCGGCCATCAGTCTCGTGGTTTTAGGAATGACAGTTCATTATCGGATTATTAGGTTGAAATCCAGGCAGAATGCCAGATTAGACGGTGACAGATAGTTTTTGATGTACCTTGTGACGACATTATACTTGTGTGTGGTAATGGAATATGTGTTGGGATGACAAAGGTGTGTTTTGGAACTGTATTCAGATTTTGTAAGCGGAATATAAGTGAATGGTTTTCCAAAATATAAATTGGAATTGTTGAGTTTAGATATTTGTTTATATTTCATGCGGTGATGCTTTTAAAATGTGCTTTATAGTTGGATTTTCGTAATATTGTATGAAATATCTTTGAAATAAACTTTCTAAACAGTAAAGCCTTAAATCGGCGATAATTGGTGATTAGTTCATAATAGCAATGAATATTTTTGCTAGACTGAACATCTAGTACTGAACAGTTTTTTTGCAAGTGGAAATGAAAAACTCTTTTCACAAGAGAATTTTTCATAAGTTTTGTTTTTTAATCACGTATTTGAAAATATAGTGGAATTTTTTTGAATTAATATACAAAATGCTTCATATCCAAGCTTTTATATTTTAGCAGAATATTTACTACTTTTTGAAGTTAGCAATTTGTCACGTGCAGTTAGGGAACAAAAATAGAGAAACGGGAAATGTTTTGAAACAACTTATTAGTTTTTATATTTGTAAAGATTCACGTCGATATCTTTGATATTGAAATTTAATAAGTAACTTGTTTGCTACTATTAATATTTCTTAATATTAATGTAAGAAAAAGACTGCTGAAATATTTATAGTGTTGAAATAGTGAAATGAATATTTAAGTAGCAATTTATAGCATATTTATGCAAAATAAAAAAAATCCATGTGAAATAAAAAGAACTACTCTGTCTAGGAATAAAAGTTGTTAGTATGTTGTATAAATATATCTATATAAATAATTTATGAAAAATATAATACATTTTCATTTCGCTGTATAGTTTTTATTTAGTCGAGTCAAAATATATACTGAATTTATAATATTGAATAATCTGCATTAAGTTCCTAATAAAAAAAATTATGAATAATAATAAATACCAAACACTGATTTATTATAAAGAATGTAATAAGTTTTGTTTCTTTAATTTATAAATAACTTGATGTTTTTAGTTCCAAAATATATGTTCTAAGCACAAACAAAAACATAATTTATTTTATTTGAAATTCGAAAATTATATGAATACTGAGTTTTCTTTGTCAAAATTACAATCATAAAATATTTCAGTAATAAGTGACTTTCAATGGATTTCATATTTTAAATGAAATAAAAACTTCAAAAACTGTCTCTCTCATTATAATTCAAACATAAGAACTGAACAATAATTAAAAATAAAACGATCTGGAGATAAAACAGTTCTAAGATTTTCTTTTACTGATCACAACGTGATAAGTGTCTCAGTAAAGTACATCCGTTCCAGATACAGCCTTTATTACAAGTGATATACATAAACGATCGGAGAGCTAGCTCATAAATTTGTCGATCACTCTTTTGCAATTTTTTTTTATTGCTGACTGTGCCACGAGCTAATATATGTGAAGAGCGTTCTAAACGGAGCCAGATCTTGGAACAACAACTGCACCAATAAAAAAAAAGAAACATCTTCCTCTTCGATGAGAGCTATCTATCATTTACGAAACAATATGCTTTAAAGAGACAGGATCTAGTTCCATTGTAGCTCGGAGAATTGTTTTTCATTGCCGAACAAACTGGATTTAAAGCTCGAACATTAAAGGGGAAATGGTAGAAGCTCTGTGCACGCTAAAGTTCCGATAAATGAATTTTTAACTCGTTTGAAAGTGGATTTTTTACGTTCCTTCGTTTTTTATTAGCCACCTGAAACCGCGCTGTGTGTTCTTTTCTTCAATCTCCCTGGAATTACACGATTAGACAAGAAAATCGTAAGTTACGTGCTGTGTTTTCCATCCGGTTACTGCTGGATTACGTGCTTTGCATCGCAGTGTTGCCATGACAACGTTTATTATTTGAATTCTGGTCCCAACAGGTGTGTGATGGAATGAAGAAAAATGGATAACAATCGTTTGCAAAGCGTGGTGAGTTTTTTTTTTCCATTTGTAAAATGTTCCTTTTGGGATTTTAAAATATGACATTGGCGGAATGTAACATGTATGTTATTTGCATAATTTATAAGTCGGAAAAGGGAAATATGGTAATGTTCTGAAATTAAAGAAATTGAAAAATTATTCTTTACTGGTATTAATTTGTTATCTTAAAAGTAAAATAAATGTATCTTTCTAATTCTGGTAATTTGGCTGGAATTTAATTATGTTGTAATAAAGATAAATAATGTCTCAATTCATTGGAAATAGGGAGTTTTCAATTAGAGAGATGCAATCTTTTGTTAAATATACATTGATTTTAAATGTCTATGGATTATTTTGTTTTTCTATTTCTTTAGCAAAAGGAGTAATTGCAATAGCAAATTTACAAAGTTCAGTCTTGTTTTTATTTTAAATTTAGAAAAAAAATCATGTGGAATAGTCAAGTGTAAAAAAAAAAAAAAACATTCCATAAACATTTTTTTTAAAAACTCAAAGCAAAATTTAAAGTATGACAATGTTTAAACATAACTGGCCGGTTATTGAAATTTGTACTTTATAGAACGAATGCTACGATATCCTTAAATATAAATACTTCAAAAAAACTCTCGTACTATAAAACACTTTTTTTTGTGCAAAAGTGAAATAAATAGTTAAAGTAAAAAAATTGCAACTAATTTGTGATCAGTTATTTGGTTTGATTTATTTGTAACGAAATGAAATAAATTTTGATTATTTCTGAACTTTTTTCGAATTACAATTAATGCATAGAATAAGTTGACTTATTGTTTAATATAAAATATTTTATTGCTCATTATTATTATTTTTAATAGCCTTTTTAATGAAAATATTCCTCTAATTTTTTTTTTATTTTGTGTGTTATCAGTACATTTATCTTTTTTATATAGTGAGAAATATAAATTTTTTATAGAAAAAAAAGTTTTTTCGGTTTATTAGAAAATAAGTTAATGCAGAGAGTATGTTCTGTAAAGTTTTGTAAAAGTTTATATCATATGTATTTCAAAGCATTTTTGAAAGTGTTTGAGCATAAATAATTTGAAACATAAATTACTTATTTTAGAAAAAGAAGCCAACATTACCAATTTGATTAAAATGATTTTTTTGTATTATAGGTTCTATATCACTTACTCGTCAGATTTTAGATTTGATTACAAAATTATGCAATATATTCATCGAAATTTTATGGAATAATTTATCAATTTTTTCCTGAATAATAATATTTTTAAGATGAAATATTTTTCTCATTTCCATAAATTTCTTAAAATTATTATATCACTATTAAATTAATATTCCAGCTAATGCAAAAAAAATTATATGTTGCTTTATTTTTACTGATAAAAAATCATTCAAAAATTTTCTTATTGATTTTTGCTCTTTTTAAGTTTGTTGCTCTTGACACTTTCAACTCTACTGACGAGATATCTCGTTTTTCTGATACATCTATTGATATTTGTCTTCTCATGAAGTTTTTATCTTATTCATCCTCAATGGTTAATGTGTCACGATTCAAAAAATAATCTTTTTAATCATAACAATTTAATTTCCAATTTTTTTTTCAATTTAATTGGAAGTATCCAGAAACTTGATATCTCGTCAGTAGAGCTGGAAGTGTTTAATAATTCCTCATATATGAATAAAATTATTCACCATTTATAAATTTTTCATCAAATCTTATGAATTCAAAAGTTATTAATTTGAAATTTTTATTCAGAAACATTATTAACATTGGTTTATTTGAATATTTTGTTGCCCTTATCTGTATTCAACATGAGGCCCGTCTTTTAATAGGATTGGAAATTTAGCTTATTTTTAAATACATTTTTAACATGCTAAAGATTTATATTAAGCTAACATTTTTTATTAACTTTATGAATATGTATCTATTATGATGCGTACTTCCAGCTTTCCTGTTCATACTCAACATTATTTAAGCAAATGTTCGATTCTGTTGATATAATAATTAAGAGAACATAATGTAGCATAAGAATATGTCCAATTTTGTTTGTTAAAGAGTTAATATGAGCTTGATTAATACAATTAGAAATTTATATTTTTTTCCAAATTATTAAATCAACATTATAACTATTTTCTCTCAACCTAGTTGCCTTAGGCGGCTCCTAGTTCGAATTCTGCCGTTGTCTATCAACCATATTGCAACAACGCAGAAAATAATGTCTGTCTGATTCCGGTGACTGAAGTACAAATGAATACCATAACTGCGAAATATAAATAACTATTCTCACTCAGCCAAGCTGCCCTAGGCAAATCCCAGTTAGAATTCCGCCGTTGTCTATCAACCATATTACAACAACGTAGAACGGAATGTCTGTACGACTCAGTAACTGCAAAATATAAATAACTATTCTGTCTCAGCTTAGCTGCCCTAGACAACTCCTAGCTCGAATTCTTCCGTTGTCTATCTACCATATTACAACAACGCGGAAAAGAAAGTCTGTATGGCTCTGGTGACTCAAGTACAAGTGAATACCATAACTTCAAAATATAAACTAGTTGAATGAAATTTTGTATTCAGTTTCAGTGTCTGACGTGTAGATCTGTATTAAATTTAGAATCAAATGCCACTAACATTAGAAACTCTGTTAATTTTTAGAATTCGTATTTTGGTGAACACGAGAAACAACAAACTTAGCTATATGTAAATATAGTGCTAGTTACAAAATTAGAATTACCAACAAAATAATATCTGCTAAATACCTTTTCCATTTACATCTAAAGGAAATTTGATTGTGAATAATTTGTGTTTTAACAACTGTATACCGATAGAATTTGAGAGAGAGTTAATGTAAAAGTTTATAAATAATTTTTTTTTTAGAATTCGACTAAAATTTCATATTTACTTTAAATTTTTTCTTTAAGCTTTCGCTACTGATTTTGAAAACTGAAACCGCTGACGCTTTAGAAACAGAAAAATTTCGTTTAATTTTTAAAATACCGTTGATATCCTTTGTCTATTATCTCAACATCTGCTTTTACAATAAATTTGAAAAAATAAAAAATAAAAAAGTTATTTCTTTAAATAATTTTATGTCAAATTCTTTGTTCACTGGAAACTAACTTCATTTAGACGCTTTTTTTTTTCAATTCTTTACTATTCTCTCGGTACACTTCAAAAGCAAAAGACTAAGCAATAAGGAAGAATGGCCCGAATACTGATTTTTGCACTAGTAATTTTCGTAGCAAAAAGTAAAGAAAGGGGGTCATCAACTTAGCAAATATAATCAACCAGTTTCACTGTGCTAGTTGGTTGCTGATGTAAGTGGAAACAATGTTCCTAATAATAAAATCTGCACCATTAAGATAGAAAGTGCTTAATATAAAAAAAATAGCAGTTCAATTGTTTTCGAATTACATATTCATTCAATAAAAAGCATTAGTTGATGATAACCAATTTCTGAATACCATTATTATCTTTTAGAACTCAAGGTTTTTTTTTCTGGTATGCGAAATATACAAAGAAAGTATTCTAAATGTTCAAAAAATTCGAACTTTAGAATTTCTAGAATCCCCATATTTCCCAGAATTCCGTGTTCGAAAAACGCATGCTTAAAAACAGATAGATATACTTTTAAAAAAGATAGTTCAAAAACGCTTTTACCTGAGAAAGATGAAATTTGGAACATGGTTTTTATTCTAAATTAATACTTTTTTCTAATTTTGAACATGATTCATTTCAGACGAAGTCCGGCTGTAATATTCCGTGAATACAAAATGTAAAGAGTTAAATGGATAAAATTTGCTACACAGATTCAAAATCTAAAGTGTAGATAAAATTTAGAGCCTAATGTTTTAAGAAGTTGACCGTTCTACCTATTTTCACTTTCATAAACATAAATATGATAGCTCAGAATTGCAATGATTTAAATTCATGAAATATGTTATACGACATTTTATAACTTCATTTGCAGTTTTTTGCCATAATTTGGCTTCAATTTTTCTACAAAAGGTGTCAAAAATATGTATTCAATTATTGATGTTTATGCATTACCAGCATATCAATGATTAATTACTGAAAGTGACAAACTAGATCACGTCAAAAATTGATAAATTGTTACTATTATTAGCCAATGATATATAATTAGTATCTTTATATTAGTATTGAAGTATTCTATGAAACAAATAGCTTTCATACGTGGAGCTCTGAAAATAAAAATCTGTATAGTGACATGTACAGTCTAATCAATAGCTTTTATGCGTTATAAGGCGAGGCCAACGCCTTTATTAGATCACTTCCTTTAGTTTGGAATACCCACTTTAACATACGAAATATAAATGGCAGCAATGCAACTATGTTTTTATGCAAACGGACATGCAATGCAAGAAATTTGAATTAATAAGGCATATACATTATTGTACCTGAACTTAATCATATGACCTTTAAGGAATTATGATCAATAGAAGGCAACGATTATACAAGGCGTCTGCTTTAATGTTTGTCTAAATGATAATTTCTAAACTGTCGGAGATAAATTTAAGCTAATAATTGGAATAAGAATCTATATTATATTTGAAATATTTCGTTTTGTTTGAGTCAATATAAATCTAAATTCTTATACAGTCTTCGTCATCCTGTTAGCCACATTTAGTAAAATATTCTTAACGCATTGACCTTTCATACAAAAAACAATGCTGTAATCTTCTACTAGCAAAACTAATTGAAGTATGAAACTTAATTTTAGACCAATCAATAGTCGTCTTGATGAAGTATTGTGTGTTGATTAGAGATTATTTCTCTAAGTGGCCAACGTAACATTAAAAAAGTCCTATTAAAACTTCATACCTCAGAAAATTTTAAAATTATGGAACTTTTTTTTCTTTAAAATATGAGTGCTTCAAGGTTATTTTACTAACTATAGCAAATGGGTAAGGGAGGTATTGTCATTTTAACGTCGGGATTTTTATAGAAATATATTTATCGATATAAATAATTTATTTCTTTAAGTCGCTTATTTTGAAACGAAAGATATGTTTATCTTTGATAATTAAGAAAAGTATTTATTTAATTACCATGAAAATGAACTTGTTTAGATTAAAATATTTCAATATGTTGTCATTTAGAATCCACAACATAAAAAACATCCTTCGTTTGTGTTTGTCACTTTTACGATATTATGAAGCTTCGACTTTGAAAAATGTGTCTTGAACTCCACTTATAGCTTAGAATAAAGAAGCGAGGAATTTCTTTAGAAGAATCATAAGGGTTTAATTTATATATTTTAATTCTTATGAAAATATTTTAATGATTTATGAGGTGAACTTTGATCAGAATATTAACTGTTTAAAATTTTGCTCTTTGATTATGAAGTGCACCTTATCGACTCTTATGTTCCTGTTTTTTCATCACTTTTTATGTTATGAGCTAGACGATTTGTTTAAATTTATAACAATAGTAAATTATATGCTTTCTTATTTGCAACCGGAATAATTGTTCATAATAGCAACTATTTCAAGTATGAAACTTCACAAAAATTCGAGTAATGTAAAAGATTAAAACTGTAGTGTTGAACATATTCTGTGCAAATTATAGATTAAATATAATATAATAAATGAGTATTATTAAATGCAAGAAGTATTAATATATCACTTTCTGCAGAAATTGCAAGTTTACCTAATTTATAAATCAATCTTGTAATAGGAATATTTAATTCATCAGGATCAATGACTACTTTATGCATTTTAATTATGCTTTTACTGGATGTTATACCTGTAAAAAGATTTTAGTACAAGATTTACTTATGGATCATAAAGGGGTTTTATATAAGTAGTCAATTTGTGCTTTGAAATACATTTTGGATACAATACATCCTTTTTTTCTCTGATATAACAGAAGAATAATTCATGTTGAATATTTGTACTATATAAGTCAAAGTAAAAATTTATTTCTATAATTTTAGGTAAAAAAAGAATTTAATTAGCTTACTCATTTCAATTGATTGTTGTTCGATTCAAACTCAGCTATTAAATTTGGCATTCAATCCATCCCTTGTTACCTACTGTTTAAAAAACAGAATTCATGTTATATATTTTGGTCACATAAATCAAAACAAAAAAGGTAAGTGTATCATAACAATAAATCAAAAGATTGGTGATTTATTTAGTTCTCTTTTGGGGTAAAAAAAAGAGGCAAAAGCTCATTAAATTTATATATGAGATGATAAATTGCTCCCTTCAGAGATCCCAATGAAAAAGACCATTTGTCGATTTAACACACTTTCGTCCTAAGTATTTTTCTTGGAAATTCAGGCTGGAGATTTCAGTTATCCCTTCTACGTATTGGTATAGCTGTGTACTTTACAAAGTATGATGGCATCCGACTGCAGTTTCAATTATCATAATAGAGAACAAAGGTTAAAAAATATTAACATACACTACACCCAACGTTCTTAATATTATTGTATTATATGTGTTCTTGCTAATGGGGTTGCGAAACATGCATACTGAAACAATTGCCAGTAGCATTTTACAAAGCAAACCGGAGGGGCTTAGAGCTACCAAATTTGGATATATTTGCCTTTATGATAAGTGCTTATTAAAGAAGCGTCTTCTTAAATTAAGCTTTTCACTTCAATAATCTACGTACACAATATCGCACAATAAATCTGCAAATGTTAGAGCTACCAAATTTGGATGCAATTGCATTTATGACAATAAGTGCTTTTTAAAAAAACCACTTTCTTAAAATCAAACTTTTAACTTTAATAATCTAGGAACACAATATCGCATAATAATTACGCTTTATAGAAATACAAAAAAAAAAAAAACTTATTTTATTGAAGCACATACTTTTTTTCTGATTTTAATGATCTTTTGAAAAATCTACAAATTTTTAATTGTTTAAATTGCTTTATTTTTAATACATATTGTGATTGTATTAAATATATTTTTTATGCATATTATTGCTTTAGTATGATTGAAATGAAATTTTAAACACAAGTCCATAAATAGATGAATAGGGACCTAACATATTATCATGTTATGACTTAGTTTAGTTTAGTTATACTAACGTCCCGTTTAAAACAACACGAGGGCTATTTTAGGACGGACCTCGTAATTTTGAACCATGATCAGATGACGAGGACGGCACCTGAACTGGCACCCCCCTCTCCACACCTCACCACACCAGCGGGAGGACGTTTGGCCTGACAGATTTAACGTGCAAGAGACCCCCTCACAAGACGGATCTTCGGTGGAATCGAGTCTCGAACCTGAAACCCTCCGTTTCCGAAGCCGAAACCTTACCACCAGGCCACCGCGGCCATATCATGTTATGACAGGGGTCGGAAACCTGCTGCTCTTTGATATAAAGTTGTGGCTCTCCAGTTCCATACGAAAAATTAATAATTTATTATCAAAACCTTTAAGAAATAAGAAAACATATTTTTAAGAACCCAATCTCTCAACAAGTTCCAATAACTTAATCGTTAATGAGAATACAAATGTGATCAACTATTAGCCAATTGGAATTGATGCTGGATCTCTTCTAATGCAATTACTAGATTTGAAAACCAAAGAACTGTGGAGAGGCAAGTTCACAAGAACTCAAGAGAAAATTGGAGGTCCAGAAATGAACGCACATCGAGCAGCACAAGTGGACAGCTCTAAAAAAATTTTGCGAGTTAAAGCCCTCATATTCAACGCATAGAATAATCTTTCAGGATGTTACAGTGAGGTGAAGAAATTGGCACATGGAATATTGACGATCTGCAGGTCGACATATTCGTCTGAGAAAGCCAAACATTCTCTTGCATAAATTTAATAAAAAGCATTTTTAGAGGTCAATTAACAAATAAAAATCTGTCTCTTGCTGAAAACTTAACAAGCTGTAAACCACATTTAATGAAACTTTCAAAAAGCATGCAAAACCAATGCTCCCATTGATGTAAATATCTGCATTTGTGTTTTTATATGAATAAAGATTATTATATATTTAGAGCCATTTATTTTAAATCAAAAATCAAATACATAGAAGCAAATATTAAATTGAAAATTTTAGTGGCTGGTAAATTATGTAAATTGTTGCTTTTGGCTCTTCTGTCTCAATCTATTGAGACGTTAGTGGTTCTTTAAAGACTGGTAAATTTTGTAAATTGTTGTTTTTGGCTCATCTGTCTCAGTAAACCTATTGAGGTTTTAATTAACCGACCCCTATTCTGTGATATTCTGAACTAAAGTATTGATCCCCTTCAATTTTTTTATGCTGTTTTTCGAAATAAATTAAATGTTCTTGTTGCTTTAAAAAATAGACATCTTTTTGTTTATATGAATCTAGATATTGCTTTTCCAAATCCTGTCACCCTTTCAACTTGACAGATTTAATCTATAATACTATGCTGGGAAGAATGGGAAATGGTGGCAGAAGAGTCCTAACTTCAAGTCAGGGAACAATACCCTCCGCCAATTTATTACAGACACTAAATCCCAGGTGAGGAGGAAATATCCCTAGTAACCTAGGGATTGACACTCCCCCCCCCATCTACTTAAAGAAGATGACTCTGAGGAAAAGCAATTCATTTAATTGATATTAAGCATTTTCTAGAGCAATAGAGTTCCTGACATTTGTATATTTTGGGTGAATTTTGTATAAAATCATTTAATTGATTTTATATATTGTCTTAAAAAATATTTGCTTTTACTGGTTTTTAAAAAGTGAACATGTAGCAAAGAAGTATTCCACTTTAAAAATGTATTTTATTAAAAATCAACTGTATTAAAAACTTGGGCCAAGAGTACTACTTAACGATTCTCACTCGCCTGCACAACCCCTTTTTACAGACAGGGGGGCACATTCTCACTATTTTGCAGACGAAACACAGAATAACACCATGCCCGAATCAGGACTTGAACCCGGGATGCCCTGAATCTATGTTTCTTCATGAAATGAAAAGTCACAAAATGATATGCGCGCTGTTTTGTAGATAAAATAAAAAAAATCTTTATTTCTATTTCACGTTTGAGTAGCCTCTTAGCCATCGCACTTCAAACGAACTGCAACGTTGCCCAGGGAAGGAGCACCACGTGAAGGTGTGCTACTCTCGTTCCCCTCCCACCAACCCTCCCTTTAACGCTGCATCAAATGGTTTTTTTAATAACACCATTTAGAAGCAGTTTTTGAAAAAGCCTCTGGAAATTCAAATCAGTCTTTAAAAAAACCAACTATTTTTGCAACAAATTTTCAAGATACATCTGATTACTGACGATATTTGCTGAAATAGTCTATGGAAACCAATGGCAATTTCAAGTATCATCTGGTAATTAAGTCATTTTTAACTGCATCTGGATGTTTGAAGGCAGTCAAAATTAGCATATTATGATGGTGGCATTCTTTTTCACCACATCTGAATGTTAAAGACAGCCAAAAGTAGCATCTGATGATAAAATTCATTTTTTTTTCACTGCATCAGGATTGTTGAAAGCAGTCAAAAGTAGCATATTGTGATAAAGGCATTCTTTTTCACTGCATCTGCATATTGAAAGCAGTCAAAAGTAGCATCTGATAATAAAGTCCATTTTTTTTCACTGCATCTGGATATTTGAAGACAGTCAAAAATGGCATTTGATAAGAGAAAGGCACTCATTTTAACTGCATTTCGATGTTTGAAGGCAGTCAAAATTAGCATCTGGTAAAAAAACATTCTTTTTTTACTGCATCAGGATATTTGAAGGCAGTCCAAAGAGCATCTGGTAAAAAAAGTCTTTATTTTGTACTGCATCTGGATGTTTGAAAGCAGTAAAAAGTAGATTATGGCGATAAAGGCGTTCTTTTTAACTACATCTGGATATTTGAATGAAATAAAAATTGAATCTAATAGTAAAGTCCTTTTTATAAACTGCATCTGATTGTTGAAGGCAGTCAAAAATAGCATTTGGTAAAAAAGGCATTCTTTTTCACTGCATTTTGATGTTTGAAGAAAATCAGAAGTATATCTCGTAACAAAATGCATTTTGATAATAAAGTCCTTTTTATAAACTGCATCTGGATGTTGAAGACAATAAAAAGCTGCATCTGGTAAAAAAGGCATTCTTTTTCACTGCATCTGGATGTTTGAATTCAGTCAAAAGTTGCATCTGATAGTAAAGTCCTTTTTTTAAACTACATTTGGATGTTGTAGGCAGTTAAAAGTAGCATTTGGTAATGAAGGCATTCTTTGAAACTGCATCAGGATGTTAAAAGCAGTCAAAAGTATCGAGTGGCTGTCAGTAGTTTAGTTATTAAGCTGCTCCCTCCTATTGCCGGTATTCTGCAGGCAAGTCTAAGGCTACACATAACTGATAAACAGCATATGTTTCGACCACTGGTGTTCCAATGGGAGCCAACTGTGCCGGCAAATCTAATGCGCAGCACATTGCGTATATCATATGTGATTTTACGATTGGAACAGTGGTTGTCTGGACATTTGTTGGAACCAGTTCTGCCGGTAGGTCTAATGCCTGGCAAAATCTGTAAACAGCGTAAGAGTGCACTACTGCAACTCTCCGTACTGGTGGAGAAGATGGTATCACCACATTCAGTTCCCCAACAGGTTCAGATTCAATGTCCCAAAAAGTTGGTAGCAAGGGAAATAGGAAAGCTTTCGTTATTTCCCAAAAAGCCAAGAAGGCAATCATTCCAAAAAAGGCCGTAGCCTCATCAAAAAGTTCCAAAACGACACTAAGCATTGCTCAGAAATACAAAAACGCACAACGATCGGTTGCTAGACAGTAAATGAATTTTGGCATATAACAACGTTTGCATTCATTGTTTATGTACTGTATTTCTGTTGAACCTTTAAACAATGGCATTTTATAAACAACAATAATAAATGTGATTATTTAAAAGATTCTGTTCAATAATTCAAATTCGATATATAATTATTAGCCACTTAACAATTTTCAAATTTCGATTTTCTTAGTGACAAAAAGGGGTGTTAACATTTAAATGGATCATATAATTAAATATATGAATATTTATTGTGAGTTTAATTAGCAATTACATTTTTCATAGACAGTTAAATTTAGTACAACCGATAGAAAGTGTACAAAAAAGATTAAGAAATTGTCTTATCCATCTTACGTTATAATTGGAAAAAATGGGCATTCTTTCCTTCATCGTTTTTGGACAGACAAAGAGGAAGAAATAAACAACAGAAATGAAATGTTAAAATTTAATTGAAAAATAATAGCATATTTTATAAATTTTAAGATAGCGATTTGTAACGATAATCGACCACAGCACACAAAGCTGCCTGACAGAATACAGCAGGAGAGGGGATCCTCGGAATTTCACTCTACGGTCTCTTCAGATGGAACGAAACACTTTCCATTGTCTCCTCGCTTTAACTGCACAACCGGCTAACTACCACAAGATTGTCTGCATAGGGTTTGATACTGCTTCCACAATAGACAACAAGGCACACATCTCAGTTCAGCACTAACTTGACTCCACCGTTGCTTCACTATCCTTTCGAAGACTCGTTACTTGTCCTTGACACTGACTAAAATTCCCCACCACCCGATTCACGACAATTCGCAGCTTGAAAGTGCCGACCTTTTATAGTTCCCGGGAGGCGAGAAGCTTTTAGACTAATCAGGCGTATCTCGATTCCTGATGCACGGATCGTCAGAATTCTGAAAGATTCAAGCCTTATCAATGTTATATCCAAATGACCGCTAAGCTTTGGGATCATTGGTTTGGCATCCGGCAACATACAATACAGGTGACAGTAAATCATTCTTTCCAGGGATAGAACCAACCATCCGAGGAAGCAGCCTCACAGATTCTTAATATTAGGAATTCTTATGAATCTAATGAAAAGTGTAATTTGAGAGTGTTCAGCGAAATTATCCTTATTTATCAAAATCTGATCAAATAATCATATAGACTCAAATTTTATTTCGCTGTTGTTGAAGAATTAATATTGCTTGCAGTAGCAGCTTGGCATAGCAACTGAAAGGCCTATGAAAGATGGATAGCCAATCATAAGGGTTGGAGAGGTGGTACAGATAAATTTATTCTTATCTTTACTTCAATTTTTACACCCAAATATAAACAGGAGTGGGAAAAATAATGCGATACGCCATCTTTATTAATGTTTGATACTCCGCTCTTTTGAACTCAATATTTTAAAATGAGGCCCGCAACTTTTCTTAAAGGAGGGGGATAGTACACCTTTAAGGTATTTAAATGTAATTATTGATTAATATAGTCTTATAATGTATTGATTAAGTTCGCTTTGCATTTCAGGCAAACTGCAAATTATCTGATTTCCAGAATATTTTTTATCTGCTTAATTTTTGAACAGTGCAGAAACTGATACGATGTTGAAAAACACTTGATACAAATATTTATCGTCATTCGAAAAATAGGATTAAGAGAAACTTAACCCTTAACTAATTTAACACATGATTTTTTTTACAAAAATAAATAAATAAAATAAACATGTTTTAAGTCAATTCATATGATTGAGGAATTCTATTAATTTTTTAATTTCACAAAAAATGTACAGAATGTTAAATAATTTAACAATTACAAAAATCACATTATAACAATTCTACAATAAAAAAATAATATATAATCTTTAAAAATTCAATTCCTACTTATTTTCTTATATTTATATATATCTTTTATTATATATGATTGGGTGTCGCGTCAGTAATCAGAGCTCCCTGACAAAATTAGTGACTTTGGCAGTCAAATAGAAATTACTGGAAAAGTTTAATTAATTAATTAATTAATATTTGAAAACTTCTGCATTAACATCAAGTATCATTCACTACAAGTTAAAAAAAAAGGTATTTGAAAGTGAGTGGATGAATAAAAAGTATTTTATTGATTGACAATTTAACATATTGTACAATTAAAAATTTTATTATAATATTAGGAAAAAAAGTGTGAAATATAGTGAACTAATATTAGGAAATGAAATAAAAGCCAATTTTTTACCTATATATTTTAACAAATCAAAGCAAAAATATTTTGAAAATATTTTTAATGGTAAAACTATTCGTTCCATCTTAATATTTTTTCCAAGCTTTCAATTTATATCTAATGATAGTACTTCAAAACCATCTATCGGTCTTTTCTACAAATGTTTATCAAAATGCAATTAAAAAAGGATGATATACACTCAATGTTACCACCTTATGGAGCAATCAGGTGAATCGTAAAAATAGAAATAACAACCTGTCGCCAAATGGCTACACGATGCACTTAGGTTTAATCCTTTAAAAAATTGATTTAGATAACTTATAGGCAGATTACCATTGCCATTTTAAAAGAAAGTGTTGGTTTAAAAGTTGACTTGTATCTTTTTACAAATCAAAAGAAAAATATTTTGAAAATATTTTTTAATGATAACACTATTCGTTCAATAGCCAACCTGATATTTTTTTTCCAAGTTTCCAATTTATATCTAATTATGGTACCTCTAAAAACTATCTATCGGTCTTTTCTACAAATTTTCATCAAAAAGCAATTGAAAAAGGATTCCCACTCACTCAATGTTACCTTATGGAACAATCATGTAAATGGAAATAATAACCTGTCGTCAAATGGCTCCACGATGCATTTAAGGTTAATCCTTTAAAAAATTGATTTAGATAACTTATAGGTAGATTACCAATGCCATTTTAAAAGAAAAGGGTAATAGGTAGATTACCAATGCCA
>JAPMOQ010051511.1:236770-247684 GCA_026543055.1 Argiope trifasciata
AAATATTATTTTATTAATATTTTTAATAATTGCTTTTTAATCTTGAATGTAGGTGTCTGAAGTATTTTAAACATTTTTAATGAGTGCCAATGCATTTTTAAGACGATGATTTACACATTTTTCTATTAGTGCGTCCCAATTTTGCTATTAATTCGATAGTATAGAACTACAAATAATTCTCGTGGGAACTTTTGAAATGAAAACAAGATTGATAACTAGATTTATAAATTAAAAAGAATTATGCATTAAAAAGTCTTCTTTATCAATTAAATTCAATAAAATTATAATTAAATGTTAACTTATATTTCGTAAAAGAAATTACTTTAACTTTTGGCAGGTATCAAAGGAGTAAATAATATTAAATAAATCAAATTCGCAAAAAAAAAAAAAAATATTCATTTCGAAACGAATTGAAATGTTTTCATTTTCTCTAAAAAGAAACATATTTTGGAGGATGAGTGACAATACAATATATATAAAACAACTTAACACTAGATTTACCAAAAGTTGGCATATACCTATTTCTACCAAAGGGATCGTTTTGTATTTAATTAGAAAAAATATAAATTTACCTATCTTTTGGGAAGTTTAAATTAGAAGAAATATTTTATATTTTCGATATATTTGTTGAAGCTTTGTTTGATTAAAAGGCAGTTCCCATGTGTTTATTTATTAATCTAGGTCTTCAAGGGTATCTACTTTTTTTACTATAATCTTCTACCAAGAAATTGGCTCTTATATTTTCTAACAACCTATAATAGCTTCTACTTGATTGATTTTCGGGTTCAGCTTTTTACTTCTCATATATTCCCATTTTATTCGTACTTTTTTCTATATTTATTCATATATCTATGTGTGCCTATGAAGCCTTTACATATTTAAATATAAATGCACGTATTCTGAACAATATTTATTAGAATAGTCTAAATGACACCTTTGATAAAAAGTAGATATACTATACACATACCTAAAAAAATAGACAAGATTTGCGAATATATAGGTTTTATAAATGCCAATTAAAATTGATTAAAATATTCTCATATAATGAGGCAATATTTTTCTTGAAGAGAATTAACGAAAAGTGTTTTCGGGGGAGGTTAAAATGAGCCCTTGGTAAACCTAGTGTTAAGCACTAAAATTGATTATTTTTATTCTTTTTGAAGAATGGAACTGTTTAAATAGTACAAACGATTAAAATGAAAAGAAATTCGACATATGTCTTTAAATACAAGAATTGTAACGGAATCTATCCAAAATTCGTATTAAATTTCGTATTTTAGTAAAACGAGAATGAATTTAGAAACAAAATCTCACTATTTATCTTTTAAACAAATGACAAAATACCTCAAACGATAAAATTTAAATGAAAATTGAACATATATCAAACGGAAGTATTTTAGCGGAATTCATCTAAAATCAGAAACAATTTTGTTGATAAATTTTGCACAGTTCTAATCAAAAATTCTTTTTAGTATCCAAAAAGAACATTTTTTGCCAGTAATATGGAAATAAATTTAGGAACAAAACTCATTGTTTATCTTTTAGATAAATGGAAGTATTTAAAGAGCGCAAACGATTAATTTTAGAAGCACTTGACGAAAACATCTAGTACAAAACAATGAGATATTTACGTTCCAGGTCACCTAGAGGACCCAATTTTTTAAATGCTCGTTTTTTCCCCCTTCATCACCAGCGATTCCTATCTATTAAAAGGATTTTCAAATTAATAACATTCTAAAAAAACGCCTTGCCCCATAGCTTCCTGGTTAACCAGCCTCTCCACTCAATTTATTAGAAGCGGTGAATAATCTTAATGATTGTCTTCTGATTGACGTCTTCCGCGAATAACTCTCAGATTTTAAAGATATGGAGCTCTCTTAAGGTAAAAGTTTCCCCTCCTACCGAGTTAATTATAAATTATGAGTTTTGGTTTCCGAGAGTTATGCAGAAAGGATCTGAGGAACAGGATGTTTAGGATCGACTTTTCTTCGCTAGTCGATTTACTTTCACTGATGTAAAAGATAGTATGAAATGCTTAGGCGGTTTTGTACTTTTCTCTGCGTTGCACTAAATTTAAGATTATATATGGGTATAAATAATTAATTGACTGTATACTGAATATCAGTTATTTTTTTAATCTCTTTTACGTCCCTTGCAGGAATCTATAGATAATATAAAATGGTCTCCTGAAAACGTCTGTTTATTTGAACCAAAAAAACTCGAGAAATAGTAAACGGATATTGGAGATATTTATACCATTTTGTAGAAGGAGGTTTTAGTACATAGGAGATATTTATACCATTTTATAAAAGGAGGTTTTAGAGCATTGGAGATATTTATACCATTAGTGCATTGGAGATATTTATACCGTTTGTCAGGGAGGTTTTAATGCATTAAAGAGTGCATATTTATACCGATTATCAGGGAAATTTTAGTGTAATAAAATCGCAACAAGATAAAGTTTTTTAATTGCGATTTTAATTACTCCGCGCATGCGCGAATATCAAAAGCTGTGATATGCATATGCGATACATTTCTTTGTTTATGTCCGATTTTAAAAAGCGATATTCAAATCTCATGACCAAACGAAGAAAATCCAACCTTGGCCGGAAGGCTTTAAATGCCAAAAAGTTTCGTTCTGTAGGAAATTGTTTTGTAGCTATTTTTGATAACTTCTAAATATATTTTACGTTTGATGTTGCGTAACATGCGCATGCCATATCTTGGAGGCTAGACTTAAGTTTAAAGCTAATTTTTCTTCTTGGATGCTTTACCACGGGCAACGCCGTGCGGATACCGTTAGTGTATAATGAATCATTTTTTCTGGTTTCTAATAGCAATTAAATTATTTTTTTATATTTATATACATGTTTCATACCACTTCCAATGCTTTCAGTCATATTAATGAAATATTATTATGTAATTAATAGCATAGTTTTTTTAATACAGTATACGTATTTCCGACTATCTGCCCTAATGTGGCAGTGAGTAGGCTGGTTAACAAAAAAGCCGCATAGAGCCCATGAATGCCTGTGAACCCATTTTTTTACCCATCAATACCAGTAGACAAAGTTTTTACATCTAAACTAATCGTTATAAAACTCATTTTCTCACTTCTTATTGAGTATTATACCCACCATTTATCTCATGCCATTTAGAATGTGACGTTGCAGCGGCTTAGTGAATCACAGAAGCAGTTAATGCATCAAGTTAAAGCAGAAGTGACATAGCACTTAACAAGCTGTGTTCTGACTTATAATTTTTTACAAGCCCAATGACAGTTATCTGTCAGCGATTTAAGCCGAATGAGCGCCTATTGTTTTTTCAGCAGTGGCAACTAGGGTCAAGAGATGACTTAGCTAAACACGAGTCACAACCCTTTTTATGGAGTAGACTTCATTCATGCGTTTCATTCACATTCATTCATGTAGATCCGAATCAGAACGATCACATCTGAACCAGTACGTCCAGTGGTGTTGCTCTCGATATGGAGGACTTTGTGATCACTACAGATTTATATGTGCGCCAATCACCACACACACGGAGAGTCTTCAACCGACGGAGTATGAACTCACAACCTAACGGTTGATAGTCTAACACCCTATTAATCAGAGTATCTCGGAATAGAGGGCTCTGTACTAAATTTATACATGTTTGTATACTGTACTGCACCTTTCAAGAATTCATTACGAATACTGTGTGTACTTCAGTTGTAATCAGGCTACAATTGAGGTTCATTACATACTGATGGAATTATGAACAAGACTAAAATGTTGCTCTTTCCCTGTCAAAACCTGTATTTTGCACACGCCACGTTGGTAGATCGTAGCAGACGTCCGATTCAAGTGCCTTGCCTTCCTACTGTATTGCACCTTTGAAGAATTCATTACGAATCATTGTGCTGTTATAATCAAAAATATCGACTACAATTGAGGTCCACGATGGAATTATGGAATTATGAACAAGAGCAAAATGTTACTCTTTTCCTGTCAAAACTTGTATTTTGCCCACGCCTCGTAAGAAGATCGTAGCAGACGTCCGATTCTAATGCCTTGACAATGCTGCTAATCCTTGCCTTCCTAATGTATTGCATTTCATCAAAAATTCATTACGAATACTATGCGTACTGTGCAGTTATAATCAGGATCATCGGCTACGATTAAGGTTCATTACATACTGATGGAATTATGAACAACAACAAAATGTTGCTCTTTTTTGTCAAAACTTTGCACACGCCACGTAGGAAGATCGTAGCAGAAGCCCGATTCTAGCGCCTTGAGAATGCTGCCAATGTAATGCCTTGCCCTCCTCATTTAATTACTCATTCAATTACTGGCCTGGTGGTAAGGTCTCGGCTTCGGAACCGGAGGGTTTCAGGTTCGGGACTCGATTCCCCCGAAGATCCGTCGTGTGAGGGGATCTCTTGCACGTAAAATCTGTCAGGCCAAACATCCTCCCGCTGGTGTGGTGTGGAGAGGGGGTTGCCACTTCAGGTGTCGTCCTCGTCATCTGATCGTGGTTCAAAATTACGAGGTCCGTCCCCAAATAGCCCTCGTGTTGCTTTAAACGGGACGCTAATATAACTAAACTAAACCTCATTTAATTACAATAAAAGAAAGCTAAGCCGTATACTCGGGAGTTTCACTCTATTTTAAATACAATAAATTCGTTTATACACCTTCTATTAACTTGTATTTAACTTCTATATTCTTCTATTTAACTTGTTCATCGATGGTACTGATGACATGCTTTTATCGACATTTTTTTACTAACTTCCTGACATGTTAAAATTTTGAAATTTGTTGCGTTACTCTGTTTTAATATTTTCAATTTTAACTATCATTTAGTTTTTATTATATTTTTATTAAACTATAATTAATATATATTTTTAATAAACTAATACCTGTTTGTAAATAACAGATAAATTGATTTCGAAATTCCATGTTATTTAAAATAATGAATAGTAAATAAAAGAAATAAAGATAGAATATCATTAAAATAGAAATTACTTTTTTTAGTAAATTGATAAATTATGTGTTATGAAAAATATTTTTTATGCAGTCTATTATAAATTGAATTTATCGACGCCCACACATTGCATTTTAACTATATTCTTCGTGTGGGGTTGATATTAGTTATATATTACTTATGCGGAATTTTTAAATTTGGAATATATATTAAAATTTTCAAAATTCTTTGTTTTTCTTTTTGATAGGGGCAGTGGTTGGAATGTCATGTGTTAATTTTATGGGAAAATATTATAATAAAAAGAACTTAATCTTTAATATAATATAAAATGAACGCATTTAATCGATCTTTAATATAAAATGAATGCATTCTAAAATTCTTTATTCATTTTGTTCATTCTGACATGATATCTGACAGATGATAGACATCATTTTTTAAAAGAAATTAGTTAAAATATGTACTTCAAATTGCTTTCTCTTAATTTAAAAGTAATTTATAATTTTATCTATACGAATATAAATTTTCTGAAATTTTCATAGCATTAAAGAAAAATTGCTTTGCAAAATAAATTATAATAACCGTAGCAAATAGGAATCAAAATATTAAAAATCATTTGAATTAGATTTTTGAAATAAAATTTTAAAAGAATATCTTTAAATTATTAGATTTTATTCAAATAAAAAAATTAGAATTTAATTTTTTAAGGCCTTAAAAAATATTAATATTGCAATAGAAATACATTGCGTATTTTTGCCAATGTCTAATGTTAATAAATTTTATTTTCAAGCCTTCTTTATATTTGTTTAAGTAAAGATACAAAAGTTTTAAGATTTTTTTGTAAAATTTATTTAGAAATCGGATCTTAAATAAATTGGCAAAAGTCTTAGTCTCTATGAAGTAAATATACTTGTATTAATGTAAATATCCCTCATTTTCTCAGCAATAGGTTGGTACATAATTTAAGATTTGCTACAGTTGTTTAAAATCTTTGTTATTAAATATTTTATAATAAAGATTTAATTTCCGTGATGTAAAGTAACATTTATCCTACATAACATGAATATTTATTAGTTATGGACTAAAAATATAATCGTTGTTTTTGACAGGATTTTCACTAATTTTTTTTTTAGAGAAATAGAATATTAGATAAAAATAATCATAACATTTATTTACTTTATTTGGAATTTATTATTCAAGCATTTATACTTCTATTTTTCTTTCTTAACTCAGTAAACTTATTATTTTAAATCTTTATGAAAAAACAAGAATGTAAGGAATATTTAGAGGTATTAGTAGATTTTTAATTTATACATATTATAAAATATTAAAAAATCGCGTTAGTTCATATTTAAGGAATCTGGAGTACATCATTTTTATTATATTTACTTAAAGAAATTAGATAGAAATATCATTAAAAAAATTTCACGGCATTTTTGTTCAAAATCTTTTAGACAACGCTAACATTGCTCTGGTATTCTTTAGGCAAAGAATTCACCCCGAGCTTCTCCCTTTTAACTGTTAGCGTACAACATATACAAAAGAATGTACAAAAAAGAATGTCGCTTCAAATTTTGAACCGATGTTTAAATATTTTATTTTTTATTTTGAGATGTTTATTTTATGCATATTATAAAATCTTGAAAAAATCGTTTTAGTTTATATTCAAGCAAAGTCGAGTCTATCATTTTTATTAGACTAACTTTAAGAAATTAGCTAGAAATTTCATAAAAGATTTCACGTCATTTATGTTCAAAATCTCTTAGACGACTCTTGCATGGTACTGGTCTTCTTTAGAGAAAGAATTCATCACGAGCTTCTCCCTTTTAACTGTTAGCATACAACATTAACAAAAGAATGTACAAACAAGAATGTCGCATCAAATTTTGAACCAAATTCATCGAGAGTTTGATTTGTTGCCTATCTATATTTTCGCAACAGCTCAAAATTTTAATGATTTAAATGTTTGAAATTTTGTATGCGATTTTGTAATTATAATTTTAATTCTATTTTTCATTTTGTTACCCTTTTATCTGAAAAAGTATGTGTCAAAATTACACATTTAGTTATCCTTCTATCGGTGAAAGTAGACTTCTAAATAATACATACGTATAGTCATCTTCTACTGGCGTATTCACTAAATCCCAGTGATTAATTGATGATGTTACACTCGTATACTCTTTCGTAACTATTGTACGCCAGTGATATGAAAGTTAATGATGCATGCTTGCATAATATACAAGAAACAATGAAATTTCCATTGTTCAATTCAGTTTGTTTAGGTGCATTTTATTCAAAAAACGCAACAAGTTATAAAAATGCATATTTGATTCTTTTACAATATATTGAAGTCAAACTCAAAATATATGGTATTACAACTGCACACGATGAAGTCGTGCGAGAGGGGGGATATTCCCACCAATTTGCATTGACTTCCACGGAAGTTCCTTGTAATCGAACTTCATATAAAATATATTTCTACCAGTGTGAAACTGCTAGATGGATTGCAATTCATTTACTGTTATTTATATACAAAATGTCCTTATATATAAAAAAATATTGAAGCTGATTGAAAAATTAATTTTATGGTCAACGATATTCATCAAATAATTCAGGCATTACAAGAATACTCAATTATTAGCAATTCTCAAAAAGAATTTGCTAATTGCGAGTTGTAGTACCATTAGCAATATTTGAATGTCCATTTTCAATAGATAAGCTTCTAATTAGCGCTTTGTTAGGAAAGGATTTACTCTCTGCAACAGGAAGTTGACTTAACACCCTCTAATTACTTTAAGACTCGAAGCTAAACGAGTAAAGCGAGAAATAAGGTTATTAGGAGCTGCTAATTACTCTCAAATGACTGTAGAACTTGTTACTTGCTGAAATACTTTAAAAGTAATTTAGCCATGTGGCTAAATATCACTTTAGTAGTTTTCGCCAACATATTTAATGAAGACACTTACAGGTTGACATTCTGTGCAGCTGCTATTTGGAAACTACTAAATATTCTGTCTTTCCTAAAGAGTCCTTTTGTATGAGAAAATGCATTCAGCTGCATAATTTTTGATCAAACTTTAGCTGAAACTAACTGTAGATCATTAGCCTTATTTAAAATAACTGAAAATTAAAGAGCAAATATTAATAATTCTTATACTTTTTTTGTATAAAATTCTTAGAAATGTATTGTAATCATCAAAAATTCATTCTTGATATTTAAGGAACATTTAAGTCTTTTATTTAACATTTTCGAGTATCAAAAACTTTAGTTTTTATAAGTATGTCTGTTTATATGCTTATTAATCAGTATCTGTTATACGCTAACTGCTGAAATGTAACAAGCAAATTAAAGGGTAACATTTGGTGATGATTATACCCTATTTTATTGAATTTCAAACAAAATTTGTAAGATAGAATGAATGAATGACTCAATATATACATGTCAATCTACCTACTTTTATGAACGTCACAGCTGAGAAATGGAACAATATCATTATATCGTTTAGGATAGACTACCTTTTTTATCTAATCATGTGGATGTATATATTCGAAATTCGATGGCTCGCATAGTAGTAGGTTAGATAAAGGAAAATAATTATGTGGTGGTGATTATGTATCTAAATTGTATTGACTGACTGTCTGTCAGTCTACTTACTTTCATGAACGTCGCAGCTGAGAAATGGAACAAAATCATTGTATCATTTTCTCATCAAAACCCATCAATAGGTAGACTAACTTTTTGTCTAATCATGTGGATGTATATATTCGAGATTCGATGGCTTACAAAGTATTAGGTTAGATAAACGAAAATAATTATGCGGTGATGGTTATATGTCGAAATTGTATAATTCCATTATCATAGAATCTCTAAAATACTATTGGTAGATAAGTTCAACCGGCCCAACAATAGAAAAAAGCCGCTTAATCTTTTATATAAGTGAAAATGAATGTTTGTCTGTTTGTCTATTACGCCTTCCTAAACCGTTCATCCGATTGCCACGAAAATTGATCAACTTATTGCTTACACCTACGAGATAGATAGCACAAATATCTAAAATAAAAAAATAAGAACTGCGATCTTAACCGCATCTATTTACCAAAGATTAATCTCCAAATAACTCACCGAGGAGACTAGAATCTGTTGAAATCTAAATCCAAGTTAAAAGTTAATACTTTGTAGCGATAGTGCTAAATGCCATGCAAGTCATTCTCAGAGGTAACAACTTTATTACAGATTATGCAAAATAGTTTTGGGGAGACCAATCCTGAGATTTTTATATTTTAATTAAATTTCAGCATTTTTCACAGTAACCACCAAAAATATTGTAGTACAAATAATTTTGCACCCTCTTAATTTATAAAAATTATCTTTTCAACTATATTAATGATTTTATGGTATAAATATATTTTCATGTTTAATCAGTTTAAAGAAAAATATTGTAATCATATTTTCTAGAATTAAATTTGAGAATTCTGAACGAATATTAAACAAATCAAGAGATGCAATAAATAGTTACCAGGTACAATAAATAGTTTCTTTCACTAGCATTCTGAAAGAACACCAAGTTTTACAATTCTAAAAGAATAAACAAATCTAATACATAAAAATGAATATTTGTTTGTTCGTATTATATGTATTGTCGTACCGTTCATCTTATTTTGATGAAACATTGCCAAATTATTGATTGATTGCACTTAATAATATTTTTTCGGTGGCAGCAACGCGCCGGGTACCAGCTGGCTCTAAATAAAAACACAGCATTAAAACACAGCCAAAGTGTACACACAAACAAAAAAAAAAAACCCTTGCAGTAAATAGCAGCAATCAAGCAGCAAATTGGCAATACGCAACTGTAACAACTCAGCGAGTGCTTAATGTAGATAAATACTCCAAGCTGCTTCACTTGATTGTTCGCTTGAGTTCTGTACCATTAATTAGCTGATTTTTTCAGAATTTTATAGTTTCTATGCTGAGGCAAAAAAACACTTTCTAGATAGATATCGTATCTTCGCTCCTAATCGAGATATTCCGATTCATTTTCTATCGCAAAAAAAGGCCAAATGATCTTGCATCCATTCAGCATCCGTTAGAGTTAAGTTTAAATGTCTCTTCTTCTTCTGAAACTCATTGCACAGAAAAGTTATAATGCAAATTCCTACGGTATCAATATTTTTGTATCTAAATGAAATATTGGAAATCCATATTAAAATCTCTTTATTATGCCGTGACGCTTTAGCGAAAACCACGCTCAAATACTTTTAATATAATAGGAAATCATGGGGAGATTACTTGCTTTTAAATATATTTATTCTAAATTTCAATTTAGACGAAAAATAAATCAGTTAATTATTGGATAATTTTCATAATCTTATAAAATAGTCATTGGAAGAAATCATTTTCGTCAAAAATCATTTAATTTAAATTTTAAAAATTTCCAACCATTATTGCAAATAAAATCTATTTTCATTTGGATTGATAAAGTCTTGTAAGTTGTCTTAGTAAGTTTTTACTGGGTAGGGAGCAATGTAATTGAAACGAGGAGTTAAAAATCATCAAATAAAAACTGCTATTTGAAATATAAATATTTTCTTTGTATAAAATCAAATTCTATTTATTCAAAATTAAAATGTCATGCTTCAAAATAAGCAAGTGTTTTGAAGTTAATTATTTAAAATCACTTTTATTTCTTGAAGAAAGAGGAATAGAATTCAATAGAATTCACTTAAATATGAATCGGAAAATCAGTACTAAAAATTAAAATAGTTTACATACATGTTAGATTAATTGTACCAAAATGCCTCGAATAAAAGTTTCATAGGTAGTTACATAAAGATTAGGTTAGGTTATTATCATGTGCGAGCATATTGTTTTCACTTTAGTTTTTGGACCTCAACATGTGAAGGCAACAAATTGTTGAAGCCTCAACATGCGAGGGCAACAAATTGTTG
>JAPMOQ010051511.1:256564-340153 GCA_026543055.1 Argiope trifasciata
ATGCGAATAGAGCCCGTGCCAATGGATGGCATTTTTCTGGGACCCGCTAAAAAGTTGGCCCTAAATACTTCAAAAAACAACTCCCTCGTTCTTCTTTCCAGTGACACCGTGACACCTAACCCTGTGAGAAAGTGTTTCGAAAGTGTTTACTTCCATCAAAACGAGAAGGAAAGCAAAACGTGTGAAGACACTCCTTGCTCCCCCAGATCTAACGAGGCATTTCTAAAGGAGATTATCGCCAATTTGAGAGGCCATTTTCCGCCAAAAAGCGGATTACATTGGCCGTTATGTGCAGGTGATGACCGTTTAAGAAGCAATCACCCAGGATATAACGATTATGGTCAAAAATATGTCAAGATAACAGCAGCCATCTCCCAAAACAGTCTTTGTTTAGCACAGCCTGAATGCATTCTGATAATGGATCGTCTTTTACTGGAAGGGTTACTGAAGAAGATTGAAAGTCATTGGAGAACTCATCTTGAAATGGAAGCCTTGCCTTATTACCGAAATACTCAAAGAGGATTAAATAGCAGCTTTTTTGCAAAAAAAGAACAGGTAAAGTGTGTTCGGAGACAATCTATTGCAAAAACATGCGAAATTCAGCTTTTAGAAGCCGTTTCTTGTCCAGAAGTGCAAGATGTTTCTCACTGCGAATTCCTTTTGGTTCAAACTAAATGGCGCGGCATCAAAATTTTATTTTCAAGGAGAAATAATTTTATTGTTGTAATAAACTGTGATATGAATGAAATGAATCTGAGTGCAAGTGGCCCAGAATTTTTTGTTGATAATGGAATTAGAGAACCTGGAGAAGTGGATTTTAGTTTGTGCAGAAAGTTTCCAAATTTTACTCATGATTTTGAATGGAGCTTGGATAATTATTGGATGAATTCTGATGTAAATAATTACATGGACCCTACGGCAGAAAAGGTATGAAATATTTAAAAATTTATTTATTTTAAGGCTACATAAATACTAAAGAATTCATTAATGTTGTATATGAAATGTACAATTTACGCAAAGTTAGCAAAATATTAATCATGTGATGGCTTAATTTTTTAAAATCAATATTCAGATGCGATGTTTTCCAATAAGTTCAAATACTTTCCAAATAAAGGGAACTTATGCTATATTTTAACGCATTGTATGCGGGACACATACTAGTACGTTTTCTGACGATGGATACTTGAGCGCAGGTCACGTACTAGTACGGGTTAGTGTGACCACATAGTTTGTTTGTGGATACAAAAATAACGGTATATACAGGAAAACAAAGCCGATACTATTATAAATTTATCCACTAAAAATAATTTTTGTTTACAAAATTCTTGTGGTTGTTATTTATATAGTTCTATTTATATATTTGTTTATATATTTCAATATAAAATACGAAAAGCTGGTTAAAAAATTAAAACTTTTTTGATCTATTGAAATTTAATTGAATCATTAAATTTACTCGCAAAACGCCCGCTCCCGGTACAATTCCACTGCGAAATGTATCCGCACACATTGTGTTAAAATATAATAATATTGTATGATAAAAATATATATTCGTAAAAATAAACACACTAAGTTTCAAAAAAACTCGGGAAACAATAAAAAAATGGGCTGATTTCCAAACCGCAGGTTAAACAGCTGGAAGATAAAGTAGTGTTTGAATATAGTTATAAATTTAATTTAAACAAGATAATTTTTTAGAAAAAATTAATTTTTGTGCAATGAAATGCATCTTCATTACCAACAAATAATGAAACTATATATTATGGTATCAGAAACCATCCAAATATAGCTTCACTCGAATTTTAAAAGCATTAAAGATTTTTTTTTGTCTTCATTAAATTATTTTTATAAAATGAAACTGACTTTATTTGCAATTTATTTGTACTTTTATTGAGACAATTTCAAAAACTGACTTGTAAAAATCAATAACATATAATTTTGTATTTATAAAAATAAGTTATTATAAAGCAGTGAAAAACATTTAAAAATTGTAGATGCTGCTGTCTGTATTTCACCGCAAGCATTGATTGTTTTATCTTTTATCAATTCTAATCAAAATATTTTTTTAAATGTAGACATTACAACTACTAAAGAATATTTTTCATTGGTCCATTTTTTCCATAGTACGACGGTGACAATTTAGATAAAGAAATCCACTTAAAATTCTGAACACGGTCTTGAAATTCGATTTTTCAGCTTGTAAAAGTTTCCTTCCTTGTGTTTTTACTTTTCTTTTTTTTGGTCTTTTATTTGACACCTTGGCTTACGAAATACAACCTGCAAGAAACCCGGTAATGTCTTTCGGAATGCGCAAGAATTTATTGTAAACGGATCACAGTAGTACAATATAAATATGTAGGCGTGAGCTCTAAATCTCGATGACAATTTTGCTTGAAATTAGTTTCGCGTCCTACTCGCAATGAATCAACTGTGAATGAACGGGACACTTACTTTTTCTTTCATTCTGATGGTTTCTTCTTTGTAGTTCTTCTTATATAGATAGTATTAGCCATAAATTAGTTGCTTTTTATATGTTTTGTTTCTTTTATGTGGGTGTGCCTTTGCTATGAATCTTTACTCTCAAATTTTGTTCTATTTTTTGGAATAAATTTGTTTTAGAAAGTGATTCTTTGTTTTGTTAGACGAGATATAACTTGTTGTAGCACCTTTCCTAATGATTTTTCTCGAGTTTTATTATAAACCTTTTAATATTTTACAAATAATAACGAACATATAATTTTTTGTTATCTGTGTGTTCTGAATTTCCTTCAAAAATGACATCTATACTTAGCATTTTTTTTTGCTAGACGATATATATAACATAATATCATGTCCGTAGAGTGAAGACACTTTTGAATATTTTGAATTCCATCCCAGAAGGCATAATATGTACAAGAAAGGAACGACGAGATAGCTAATCTGGTGCGCGACGATTTTTTCGCCATTTTGATATCATTACTGGTTTGATGTAGTTTTTACTAATGACACATTACAAGCCCGTTGAGAGTTATCTGTCAGCAATTTAAGCCGAAATGAGCGTCTCTTGTCCTTTTCAGTAGCGCCAACTATGGCCAAAAGTACGACTTTGCAATTTCATGCTTCTCATTCACTTGCACAACCCCTTTTTACAGGCGAGCACATTCACACATCTCACAAGAAAAGCACAAAAGAAGAGCAACCATGCCCAAATCGGGATTTGAATCCGGGATACCGAGATCACAGAGGAAACATGTTACTATTATACCAGGACGTCGGCTTTACTGGTTTATCAATTGCACATCTTGTCTGTGTGTGGATTACTATTACGCCACTTCAAGATATTTCACCAAAAAATTGCTCGTGAACGAGCTCAATAAGTACGATACATATTGCGTAACTTATTCTTCCATTTAAGTTTTGAAATAACTTCCAACTGCTTATTTGCTCTGCTGTGCTCAGCTGTATCGGAAATAATTTTTTGATTCTCATTTTAAAATGTTTTTTAGTTATGGCACCACTATTTTCTTGATGTCTTAAATATTCTCAAATCTTGTTCCATTCTGTAACGGCTCAGTTCCAGAGGCCAAATTAAATATATGGTTGTTACAATTAAAGTGTAAGCGTTTGAAAGACTGTTTGAAGAAATTTGGTACATGGTATATTTACAACATGGGGAAATAAATTACACAATAAAAAAATTCAGTTCATTTTTTTTGTAATAGATGGAGCTTTAGATTATTAAAACATTGTTTTTTCCTTGTATTATGCCAAAATGAATGACACAACAATTTAAAAATCATTATGAGGATAAAAGTCATGTATTTCTAAATTATAGTCATGACTTTCCCAAAGGTAGAACGAACGAGAAAAATGTAATACCAAAAGGATGGTAATTATAGTGCTCCTTTGAAAGAATACCGAATTCTTAAAAAAGAGGAAAAAGGACCGATATCTGTGAACGGCTTGCATAGAAGGATTAATAAATTTGAAAATATAGGAGAACTCGGAGTGGTTCTTGGAACTAGAGGAAGAAGATCTGTGAGTCAAGAATTTCAGGAAGAGATTAGGGAACCAATTGCTTCAGGGTTAGTGGATCAGCGACCTGCAAGCCCTAGAAGTGTAGCAAGGACTTTATCAAACCGTACACAAAGTCTCTATATTTTAAGACGCTATCCGTATAAGATTAAAATTTTGCAGCCCTTGCAACCAGACGATCAATAATAAAGAATTGATTATGCCAACTTCATTTTTGCCAAAATTGATGAAGACGAATCATAGATTGAAAAGAAACTCATCAGGAAACATTAGATACTACTATAGACCACGTTGCTTCTATAGCATTTGACAGGAGTTAAAGGATCCCATATTGAACAAATATTTTAATACATTACGCATTTCATATTTTAACAAAGATAAAATATTACAATTACAATGTATAAAAACCGAACCTATGACAAAAAAATGAACTATTTTTATTGTGTAATTCGTTTCTTCATAATATAACATACACCAAATTTCTTCAACATACTCCAAGTAATTTTCCTTTAACAATCCTTCAAACACTTACACTTTATATACAGTGTTACGATAAGTAAAGAATGTGGATGATGGTACAATTTTCTCCACCTTATGTTAGACCAAAACCTATTTCGCAGGTAAAGCGATACAGGAGTCGGTCATTTAACACGTAAAAGAAATCGAAACCCATTCTGCCATAAACAAAACCTCACCCTGAAAATTCTTTGTTTGCAGTTGGGTAAGAATTTATATATATAACTGAGCTATAGCAATCTACCACGTAGAACGAATTGATGATGTATTAGCCATTTATTGTCAAAAAATATATAAATATGGACCTTGACTTTTGATTTTTAAAATCAAAACTCGTTCACTCCTGCCAAGAACAGTGAGGCTTTTCAAAAGTATATGAGCCGGATGATGCTTCGTTGTTATATTTATTCTTCAACATTTCATGGATTTCTACCACAGTTTTGACCGAATTTGAAGCGAAATTTATTGTTTATCCTTCGCTCAATTTAGAGTGTCACAATAACAATGTATGTAGAAATTTTTTAAGCAGGCTTCAAGGACAATCCATTCTTTTCTCACATCTTTAAGACGGCAATATTCTTTCAAAGGGGTACTATAAATTCTTTTCTTTTGTTATAACATTTTACTAACAGAGCACGTTCTACCTTTGACAAAGTCATGGCTATATCTTAAAGATACATGACTTTTATCCTCAAAATGATTTTGCAATGGTTGCGCTATTCATTTTGACATAATACTTAGCAAAAACAGCGTTTTAATAATCTACAGCGCCATCTACAGCAAAGAAATGAACTAATTTTTTTAAATTGTGTAATTCTTTTCCCCATATTGCAAATATACCATTTGCCAAATTTCTTCAACGTATCCTTTGTAGTTTTTTTAAGCAGGCTTCAAGGACAATCATTTGATTCAAAATGACATTCATTCCACTGGGTATGTCTAGATATATCCGAGTTTCAGTTATTAAACCTGAAAATAAATAACTGCATCTTCTTGGTTATGTAATAAGCCCTTTTCTTTCTGCTAGCACACTGTGAGTCTCATTCTAAAATATAAAGTAGAAATTAGTACTTGTCGGATATCTAGCATTGCAATCTACTCAATGCCGATTCTGATTGGTTTTTCGTATTGCCATTGTGCGTAGGTTTTGGGGTACCTTCACTCCTTTGGAGCAGAGTTAAATATTCAGGAATATCCAATTTTACTGGTCCATGATTGATAAAATGCCTTCTTATATAAAATTTTTACGCGTCCAGTTTTTTTTCCACATCTCCAGACACCAGACTCCAAAAGGGGGAAAAGACTGATGTAGATATATATGATTACTCTTTAAAAGACCATTATCACAGAAATTTAACGTCTTTAAAATTACCAGGCACATTATCAGACTTATATATTTATTTTTGTTTTTTAACGTTTTTATACGTTCAGTTTCATTTTCACACTTGTAGGCTCAATGACCAAAGGGGAGAAGAAATACTGCAGATGATATATTTGACGATTATTTTACAACGCCATTACAAAAGATAATTTAAAGACATTAAAATTATCAGTTACATTAACAAAACTACATATTTTTTCTTTTTATACGTTCAGTTTCTTTTTCACAACTCTAGACCCTTAATTCCAAAAGGAGAGAAAGACTGGTGTAGATATATTTGATTACTTTTTAAAACACCATTACCACAGAAAATGGTATTCAAATTATTGGTCACATTATCAAAATATATTCATATGAAGGATATTTTAACATTTAAATTAAATTCAAATTAATTTCTAAAGTTTTACCTTAATTTAGCCCTTATCAAAGTCACTTTAAAATATCTTATTTCCTGATCCGATTCTACTTTATCTACTAAATAAATTCAAGAAATGCTTTGTAAAGTTCTTTAGTCAGTGATCCCCACGGTGAGAGTGATTGATATAAGTTGCTGACCTTAAAAAATAATTTTCCAAAAAATCCCTGTGTTTCCCTGCTTTGAAAGTCACATGTTCAGAAATCCCTATGAGAATCTTAATAATATATTGGCAATATAAACAATATTTTCCCAATCAAAGTATGCTATATAAAATCGGAGAAATTTAATTTCTGCCCTTTTTTGTCATGTTTCTCTCCAGAGCTGGAATAAAGCGACTTTAAAAATGAAAAGTCTTCTTCAGTGTCTTCGAACTGCCATCTGCTTCCAAAATTTAAAATCACCACGCACACACACACACACACACACACACAACTTCATTTTCACATCTGTTGGCCCCAACCTCCAAGAAACGAGAATAATTGTAGATTATATGCATTCAACCTTTTTTTAAAAACGCCAAAAAATAATTTAAAGCCATTATCAAGTCATATTATCAAAATTATATATTTGTTCTTTTTCTATCATACCTGTATTTAATAAAATGTAGAAATAAAGTTTCTTCTTCAGACAATTCAGAAATCATGAATGAAACCGTTTCTCACGCATAGGGTGTTCTTTATTTCGATTCGGCCGACCATAATTAGAAGGGAGACATTCTTTCTTACTATAGGCCGATTTTTTTTCTCCTTCCGCCTGAAATTGGAGAAAGTGTGTGAAACTCGTGAATGAATGTCATGCCAACGCAACTGCTATGCATCAGTTCTTCTTTCCACAAGGGTCTCTACACATGGCCGGTTTGGCACAATGGCAGACGTTTTGTCTCTCTTTTCTCAAAAAGCGCTCTTTGGAACTATAGCTGGGTGGCATGGATTCAACTGTTTACACAGAAAAAAAGAGCTGTTTGCTTTTGTCACTGAGTTGAAAAGTTTTTCTTTTGTCGGTATACACAAGGCTTCTTTTTGTTGTTGTTGTTGAAATTAGATCTTCAAGTTGAATGCAATGGTCAAGAAGTTGCAAACGAGAAATTGCAGTAACAATGTTATTTAGTAATTAAAGTCATTAAAAATGATACGCTTGATGTTTATTCGATTTTTTTGTGTGCTTTAAAACATTGATGTAGCTTCTCAATTTTCAGGCATAGTGTTTGAATTGAGCTAGTTTTATTCATAACCAATTCTAATGAACAAATTCTCATCCATCTATAAAAATTGCTATTCGTAATTAATGTTTTTCACTAGCATTTATTTTGCATCTCTCGTAATTTCACTAACCGTTCTGTTGTTTTTTTTTTTACTTTTTCATTTAATAAGTATAGAACAAGAGTTTCAGACCTTTTAAGATAAAGGCGTAATTTTTTCTAAAGAAATCTTTAAAGAGGAATAGATGCGCCATCAAATAATTTTGACTTGCGGTAATTGAGTTAATAATAAAAGTAAATGTTAACTCAAAACTCTTTATTTATTACAAAATAATGCATGTAGTTATGAATAGTATCAAATGCTTTATTTATAGTTGTAATTCAAATGAAAGTAACATTAGTATGACTTGGGTTGTTACAGATTAGATGACAAATAACATATTTGGATTGTAAGATGTTCAGAATGTACGTTGAAATTGAGTCATTACCCAAACAGTTTCTAAGCGAGTCTTTAATGATATTCCTCTCTGAAGATAACGACTGGCCGGCAAAAGTAGATGAAAATAAGGTTAAAATAGCATGACCCAATGCCTTCTAATAGTTAAATGTATCTGGAATCGAATTCCGTGTTTCCAATGAAATCCATGCCAGTAACGAATTCCATGTTTCCATATTCGCATTTTTTCTTATATTGCATGTTAATCTTTCTGTTTCAATCCATTCCAACTCTTTCCTTAGTTCAAAACTTTTTTGAATCACTATTCAGCATTATGACTGGTAATCAATCAGTTGCATATCAAATTCTTCAATTTCCAACTAATGGAATTGGGAAAAGTTCAGTTTATCAAATAAAGTCACATGGAAACCATTTTGATTGATGACGTGCACAAAATATTGTGTCCCCTGCAATTAATTCCCCAACCCTTGTTTAGAAGTATTATAATCTTTAAAATATTTTCACTCGAGATTTTGACGAATATCAGCATTTCAGATATCTTTCTAAGTTCAAAAAACACATTTTTTTCTCTATATCTAACTATCAATCTATCTATATATATATAAAATAATTCCAAAATGCTTTTATATGTATGGATGCAATTTTGGAATATGTTAAAATTTAACCAAATTTGTAGATTTCTAGCAATTTTTGAACGAAATCTATTCATAGGAAATCTGTCTTGATTACAAATAACTAAAAAGCACAGAACTAAATGAATAAAATTGGATACAAAGTTTTAACTTCTAAAATATAGATACTTTTGACATTTTGAGCCATATCTGTCTAATTATTGATCGGCGATCTTTATTGATCATACTTTCGAGCTCATATAAATGCAATGAATTAAATCAATGAAATTCGGTGTAAAATCATATGACTATAACTGTCATTATTTGTCTAATTTTGGTTTTATCGACCAGCCAAAAGGCGTTTGAGATGCATATTTTCGGGACAGATTCAATAGAAAATGCTAGATTCAAGTCAAAAATATGTATCTCGCAACTATCGTTTATCAATGCCACCGACTAATTCGCAGCATTAACCCGAGATCCATAATTTTATGTCGAGGAAGATTAATAAAAACTTTTTTGCGGAGTATGCCATGAAGTTTTGGGATCGATCTTGCTGGTCCTTTCAAGAAATGTTTTTAGAATCTTTTAGAGATTTCTAACTTTCTAACACAATCTTCCGAATCTATTAATTATTATTATTCAATCAGATGATTACACACATTCACTATATTAACTTTATGTCGCAACAAATTCAAGACTTCCTTTTTCTCTATTTTGTTAATTTAGAGAACCGAAAATACTTCCAAAAGGCGAGCATCTTCTTTAAATTTTCGGTTAATTTAATCATTGTTTAGATAATTGCAACAGCACATTTATCTAATTTCTTTTCCTTCCATTCATGTGGAGATTAATTTGGATATGTTGTGCCAGTTCATGTCTCATTTTAGTTTTCTGAGCAAGGTCCAGAAATGATGGTATTTGATAAAAAGCGATGTTAAATGAAGCGGAGAAATGAATTACTTTTGGAACAAAACAAAATCTGTTTTGGGGATGGATCTAGTAATTTTTAAAAAATGATGATAATGGTGACACTGTGTCTCTCGTCCATAGGTCCACCCTACAATGGAACGGAATAAATGTTTCATTTAATTTTATAAGCTCTTTTGATAAAAAACAAAAAAATGCTTTGCAAAATGTGCAATAATTTGAACATTCTCTAAATCTGAAATAGTTATATTATCAGAAATATTTTGCATAAAGTCATCATATTTGGCTAAAATTAACGGATATATACGAACTGAGGACATCTTCTGACCCAAAATTTGATATAAATCTACTAATTTGTTGTAAAGACGGCATACAAAATTTCTTTTAGCTCAAAACCTTTTTCAGTTATCTTTGTTACAAACAGACAAACGGAATCTTCCAAGAGTGGTTTTTTAAAAATTTAGAGTGGATAAAACGTGGGTATTCGACAAAATTTTGAGTTTTAATTTGTTTTATAAATTACTTTCTCGCGTACTTACCATGTATGCGAGAAAGTGTTTATATGTATTAAGCTTTTTGAAATTGCTTTTCAATTTTTTATGTTAGAAGAATATTTCTTTCAGTTTGTTTCCAATAATAAGCTTTTAAAGTATTATGTCTTTTTCGTATTTGTTCGGAATCTTTTAATGTTTTAAAACTTTGGTGAAATAGCAATGAAAGTTTGGAAAAGTAATCCTAACATTGAAACTTTTGATTGTCTAACAAGATAAAGAAATAAAAGCCAAATGGGATTTAAATTTTTTTAACGAAAAGTAAATAGCAGTTCACACCAACGAACTTGGGATTTTAAGTAGCTCTAATTAAGTATTTTTAAAGATTTCTGCCTCAATAAAAAAGAGTAAAAAGCTAAACTTATTTACCTGTTCTTCGAAATTGAAATTTATTTTTCTTGTCTCTCGTCTTCTATCGATTCTTTCCTTGCTCCCAGACATTTGCGCCGAAGAAAGAAAAAAAGTTTCGTTCGTTGACCTTCAACGCTTTCACCTTATAGTACAGGAAGGTAACGGTTAAAAGTCAGAAATTAAGTTTTAAGTATCTTTGGGTGGCATCAGTAAAAAGAAGTGATTTTGGTAATGGATTACTTTGCTAATTTAGATTAATTACCTCAAAGAAGCTTTTTTTTCTGAAATAGCATTTAAAAAATAGAAATGTGTGTATTTAAAGTAATTGGCACCACCAATTCCCCAAACTCAACAACCTATTTGATTAAATTTTGAATTGATCAGCCACTACTTTTTCAACCAATTGTTTAGCAGGGATTTTGTTTTTTCATATTCAATTAAATTCCGTATACATAATATCCATGATCATCCAAAGGAAATATTTTTGAGTATTAAATTGTGACAGATCTGAAAATCGTCTTCAGTACATTCAATTAAATCCCTTTTTCATTACATAATGCTCATTATATACCCCAAGAAATTATTTTTGAGCCTGAAATTCTGACAGATCTGTAAGCCGTTAGTTTCAATTAAATTCCTTTTGCATTACTTAATGTGCATCAACCCTTTTTGCATTACTTAATTTTCCTCATTCCTTTTGCATTACTTAATTTTCATCATCCTTTTTTGCATTACATGATGTTCATCACCCCTTTTTGCATTACTTAATGTTCATCATCCCTTTTGCATTACTTAATGTTCATCATCCCTTTTGCATTACTTAATGTTCATCATCCCTTTTGCATTACTGAATGTTCATCATCCCTTTTGCATTACTGAATGTTCATCATCCCTTTTGCATTACTGAATGTTCATCATCCCTTTTGCATTACTGAATGTTCATGATACCTTTTTGCATTACTTAACATTCATAATCCTTTACTTAATATTCATGATACCTAAAGAAATTATTTTTGATCTTTTTAGTGTGACGTATCTGAGAGTCGTCCTCAATTACTTTGTACTAAATCTCCTTTTGGATCACTTAGTGTTCATGATATATCCAAAGGAAAAATTTTGAGCTTTCAATTGTGACATATATAAATCGTCTTTAATTACTTTCAACTAAACCCCTTGCACGTTACTTAATGATCATGCTTACGTCCAATAAATTATTTTTGAGCATTAAATTACGACAGATCTGAAAGTTGTCTTCTATATATTTAATTAAATCGCTTATGCTTTGCTTAATGTTTCAATACTTTTGTTTCATTACTTAATGAAAATATGTTTGGACATTATATTGTGACAAATCTGCAAATTGTCTTAATTGAATAACCTTGCACTTGATCCATTCATTGCGTGTATGAACCTGTTATGATTTTAGTATAGAGGGAAATCATAAAACTACCAATAAATGGTCTCTTGACAACTGGGTGTGATACTATTAAGAACAAGTTCTGGAAGAGATGGCAAAAACGTTAAACACTCTTTATAATCATAAAATTTGGAGAATTTTTTTAAAAATACTACATGTTTTCTAAAGATAAATTGTTTTTCAATTAGTTTAGTTAAAAAAATATATGAAAAAAGTATAGGAAATTGTTCTTTTTTCTTATTTAAATTATATATATCTATCGAAATAATAAGAAATTTTATTTCGACATATACTATTTATATATCGAAATAAATATAGAGAAATTATATAACATAAAAAAACTGTTACATGACTTCTCTTTAACTATGAGAAATTACAAAACATAACCTTTAATTTTTTACATGATGCATAATAAGTTTAGAGAATATAATGAATGCGAGTCTGATGAGGCAGAAATACTTAAATATAAAATATATAATTAAACATCGGTAACACTTGTTAATGAGATTAAACATTAGTTTTTACTGTGCGCATTTTTTTAACAATAAACGAGGTTTATTGCAGCAAAAAGTTGAATTATACAATATTGTATACGATATTTTTTAAAGAATAATACTATTATATATGAGGTTGGTTCTAGCAGTGCAATGCACTTTACTAAAACACATTTGGTACAAGATTTGCAAACACAAATGGTTAAATGAATACAATTCACCGATTTCTGTAAAATACAATGTAATTATTTTCAACTACAGGCTAGTTTTGTAATTTAGGAGCTGTTTAAAGCTCTTTTATTGTAGATTACGAGTTACTTGATATTTATTATTTCCGACTTATTAAAGGTGGATCTGATATTGTTCTGAATGTAGAAGTTATAACAATGTTGCTGATATCATATTGTGAAAAAGATCTGATGATATATCCAATGAGTTCATAGTTTGAATGAGATTCAATCTAGATAAATACATTATTTCAAGTTGAACAATTGAATTTAGAGGCTTAGTTTTTTTGTTAATAAAACTAAACCTCTAAATTCAATTTAATCATTTAAATTCAAAACCATATACAGAGATGTTATGATATTAAGAACATTTATGTAAGTCTTTTTCTCTGAATTAGGCCAATCAACATTCGCTTATATATTAGTTAATTTGATTTCAAGAAGAAAATTGATATTTATGTATTCCCTTAATTTGAAGGAATATTCAATAAAATATCAATATTATAATAGTATCCTTAAAAATGACATCCTGAAATGACATGCAATGCAAAATAAATAAATAAAAACTGTAAAATAAATCGAAATGAGCTCAGAGAGTGTGTGTTTATGATGACTGATTATATTAATAATTCGATTTCAAAAAAAATTGACATTTATATATTCCCTTAATTGATATTTATAATTCCTTTATTTTATGCTAGAAAAGAAGAAAGCAGCTCTCTTATTTTATTTTATGGGGAAAAATGACATGCAATGCAAAATTAATAAATAAAAACGTAAAATAAATCGAAATGAGGTCAGAGTATGAGTTTATGATGATTGTTTGATTATATTAGTAATATGATTTCAAGGAAGAATTGATATTTATGTTTTTTTCTAATTTGAAGAAATATTCAATAGAATATGAATGTTGCTATAGTATCATTCATAGAAGTATTAATTAATTTCTTTTTTACATCACATAGTTTCACACAAGGCTTTAAAAAGAAAGCATTAAGGTTATGAATAAGAGTAATATGAACGTATGAGTAATTTTATGTTAGAAAAGAAGGAAATAGATCTCTTAATTTATTATATGGTAAGAAAAAGAACAAGCAATGCAAAATTAATAAAAAAACGTAAAATAAATCGAGCTCAGAGTGTGTGTTTATGATGATTGATTATGTTAATAATTTTATTTCAAGAAAAATTGATATTTATATATTCCCTTAATTGATATTTATACTTTTCTTATTTTACGCCAGAAAAGAAGAAAGCAGCTCTCATTTTATTATATAGGAAGAAAAATAACACGCAATACAAAATTAATAAAAACAAGAAAAATAAATCTAAATCAGTTGAGAATGTGAGTTTGTGATAATTGATTATCAACATATAAAATTGATTTTTTTCAACAATTTATGTATTTTTAATATAATAATATTTTTGTTTAATGCTGATAACTTACGAATCCAATATTTTAAACCAAATATTTTTAATTTCCTTGATATATGCTTAAGTAATTATTTAAATTTGTATACAAATGTTTTTTTACTTAATGCATAAATTAGGACGTTTAAAACTTTATCCCCCAATGAAATAGCAAATGCAGCCATGCTGAAAATGAGTATACCTGTACATATACTTTTTAATTTGTGCGGTTATGATTTGCTTTGATTTACTTAGTGTTTTTGAATTTTATAATAAAAAGGGATAAATGTTTTTAAATTGTGCATCTCAGATTAATTTCCACAGCCTAAAAATAAACTTTTGCTAGTTAAATAAAACTAGGTGTCTTTGGTGAACGTCTTCGAAGAAACCTAATTTCGAATATTCTTTACATCGTAACAATTTTATAAAGCTTTAAGAATTATACTATTTTTATATTGATAACAATAACAATGCAAACTAAGTCATAACACTGGTTACAAAGATTCTGTTAGTTTATGTAATTGTTAAGACATCTAAATTAGATTATTTTTAAACAAATTTCTTTACATTGAAAGAAATTGTACGAATATGTTTCTAAATAATTGACTCTGAATTATATTATTTATGACTCTGAATTATATCATTAAAGATTTTAAATAAATGTATCTGAATTATAAAATTTCATATGCATTAGTTAACCATGTTTTTTTTATTATAGGATGAACATAATCATTTTTTTACTTTATGTTTCAAATTTTTTCGGTTAAAATTTATTTGATGCTCTCTGTTTTTTTTAATTAAAGGGCTTATTTTTTTATTATTATCACATGCACGCACACACGCACGCTTTACTGCTTTTTTTCTTTCTATATTAGGTTAGGCTTCTTAAGGTATTTCTAAAATTTTAGCCAGTTTAATCAAAATTACAAAGGTAAAAAAAATCAGCTTCTTAAAATATGTTTACACTTTATACTTATATAATATTTTTGCAAAATACTTGGTTTCAAAGTTGATCAGATATGGTTAGTATTATTAGTCGCATTTTTTAAAATGGAATAAATAAAAGAAAAATATATATATATTTTTAAAAATTAAATACTTAACTGGAAAAAATATACATAAGGAGGCAGCAAACTTAAAGAAATGTATGAAAAAATACAATCAGGAGAAAATCAGAAGGCTCTAGAAAAATTCTAAAAAAATGCTGCTTCTTAAAATTAAGTACAGAAATTTTGAAAATTTTATATGGTTTCTTAAAATTCTGATATATATATTAAAATTCTGATGCATAATATATATTAAAATTCTGATGTTGAAACACTAAATTGAAAGAATTCAATTTTTTATGCCTGATTTTATTTAAATCTTCGTATTTTGGAAAAAGAGATTTATATATATATATTTATTTATTATTTAAAATTTAAAACTTTACTCTACTACAAATTTATAATTAAAATATTTTTGAGAGCTTTCCTTTATATTGAAATATTTGTTTATAAGATGCTGTTTTATTACTGAAATTAATCGGAACTTTAAAATATTTTATCATTTAAAAAAATCCTTATGGAAATAAATAGCTAATAAGGTGTTCATAAGTTATACTAAATGGCTATACAAAAATGTAATAAAAACCAGTGCGTTGACACTCGGGGCTTTGACCTTACAACGCCTGAAGGCTTTAGAAAAAAGGCAGAAGTTATATTTCAACTATTCTTGGGTGGCGTCAATAAATAAAAAAAGTGTTTAGTAAAAGATCTCAGTTATTTTTCCTTTAGATTTTAAATTTTAAATTTTAAAATTAATTTTAGATTTTAAAGTAAAGAAGAAACTCAAATGTTTTTCTTTTCTTTAGAAACTTTGGAATCTAGTTTATTTATAAATAATTTTTTATATTAATAATACTAGAATCTTATTAAATGGGAATTCTAATAAGCTAAAATGAAGCTATATAAGTAATAATCAACTCCTGGATATTTTTCTCCGAAAACTGCCCAAATAAAATTCATTAATAAATATTTATGAAATAAATGAAGAAAATATAATTATTTTTAATTAGTATTGTTCCAGCATTTTAGGCACTGAATTGAATAAACACATTAAATGCATGTCTCTCTATTATTAAAATAATTTTACGTGTTTGTACGGTTTTAGTCATTCGTGTGATTCCAGTTGGATGGACTATAATAATCCGTTTACTGGCAGTAATTTATTTTTATTAAAAAAATGTTAATATTTTTAGACGCTATATAAACTGAGATAAAGAAAATTTTAGTAAAAAATAATACGGAACTAAACTTTTGCATGCAATATTAAAATAGCATTGTGAAAAATAACATTTAATTTTTAAAAATTGTCTTTAAGTGAAAAACAACAAGGAAATAACAATAAATTTAAAAAAGGAATATGTGATGATTAGTACGGAAGACTATAATATAATTTACGTTACATCTGAAAATACCTTAGGAATGAAAATAGACTACCAAAAATTATAGAATCAATTTTTTGAAATGTTATGCGTGCTTGTAATTCATTCAAAATATGACGTGAAGTCTTCTATCTCAATGTTAAAATATTTTATTCATGTTGCACCATATTTAAAAATTGATAAGGAGCTAACCCTGTACCGTTATTTTAAACCAACATAAAATTAATAGAAATCCTAATCTCATGAACAGATTTCATTTATAAATATATGAATGTAAAAATCTTTTTTAGATAGGCATTCAAAATCATATTATGGATGAATGAATAAAACAATCTAAGAAAAAAATTACCAATGCACGAACTTCCATTCAATTCAATGGCAGCGGTGACCTGGTGGTAAGGTCTCTGCTTAGACACCAGAGGACTGCAAGTTCGAGGCCCAATTCCACCGAAGAACCGCCTTGCAAGCGGGTCTGGTGCATGTTAAATCCATCCCGCTGGTATGGTGTGGAAGTTTGAAGAGGGGATGCCAACTCAGGTGTCGTCCTTTTCATATGATTGCGGTTTAAAATTACGCTGTCCGTCTCAAAATAGCCCTAGTGTTGCTTCAAAATGGGACGGTAATATAACTAAACTAAAACTCTATTCAATTCTAACTCTAAGTTAAATTTCAATTCAAATTTCTCCTAAAACGGTAGTATAGTTTTTGTTCTTTAATGATACATAACTTAACGCGATACATTTTGAAAAAAGTGGCTGACACCTCTGTAACTTTAACTCTTCAATATATCAAATCATTGCATAGTGAATATTCTAGACAATTTTTGAACTCGAAATTATTACTCGAGATCTTGCAATAAGATGTTACCTGAGAGGGCCTTTATTTGCTCTCAAAAATTACGATTTATGCTTGTTTATATATTTTTTATTTTATGTAAAGACAATAAAGTATCTGTAAAGCTAATTTTATTCTAAATTATTTTTTAAAGTACCAGTTTTCATTTGCTTTGAATGAAATTAATTATTTTATCATTATTAATCAAAAATTAAGATTTATGTTTATTCCTATTTCATTTTATGTTAAGATAATAAAATATGTGCATAAATAAGATCATGTTCTACTACATGATTTCAAAAAGATATCAATTTTCATTTACTTTGAGTGAAATGAATTCTTTTACCATTATTAATAAACTAACGTTGCTGCTGCCGAAAAAGATATTAAGTGCCATCAATAAATTTGGCAATGTTTTATCGGAATAGGATAATATATTAGATAAGTAATTCTTTTAGAATTATAAAACTTGGTGTTCTTTCAGAATGGCAATGAATGAAACTATTTATTGTATCACGTGATTCGTTTCATATTCGTTCGGAATTCTCAAATATAAATGTAGGAAATGTGATTAAGATATTTTCTTTTAAAACTGACTAAACTTAGAGAATATGTTTATACCATACAATCAATTATCTTTTCAATTATATTTAATATAATTGAAAAGATAATTTTTGAAAATTAAAATAGTGCAAAATTATTTTTACTACAATATTTTTGGCAGTTACTGAGAAAAGCGCTAAAATTTAATGAAAATTTAAAAATCCAGTGTTGTTATACCCAAAACTTTCTCGCATAATCTGTAATAAAGTTGTTACGTCTGAGAATGACTTGCATGACATTTGCGTACTATTGCTACCAAAATGTTAACTTTTAACTTGGATTTAACATTTTTGCAAAATATATTGTCTCCTCGGCTTGTTATTTGGAGATTAATCCTTGGTAAATATATGCGATTGAGATTCGAAATTTATTTAATTTTACATAACCAGCGGGTGACCGAGCTCCGCTCGGAGAAAACAGGCATCGAAGCTAACTCGAAGATTTAAATTTTCAATTGTGATTTATCAAAACAATACATGCCATAAGAAAATTTGTGAAACCATTGGTGAAAAGATAACCGGTTAAACCTCGGCTTTTCATCGTCCACCAGCGATGTCATGTCTTGATGTTCCATTGGAAATCCCCATCTGCACTGGTCTCTTCCATGTTTACTGACCTTGCACGGAGCGTTTGGGTTCATATCACCACACGGGTTATGGATCATCCATTTCGAGATCAGTTCCTTGAGTTCCGGATCATCTTCTGGAAACTTTATTAGTTCTCCATATTGGCTATAGATGGCAGCACGTTACCGCTTGAAACCTATTAGCCATTATGGCGAACTAATAAAGTTTGAAAATATCCTATCTGTAACTCCGAACTGCTCGACCGTAGTGCTTCAAAACCGGCGTCAATCGATTCCTCTTGGCCAAAAACCCCAAACCCCCAAGTATACCGGAGTTTATTAATTCTGGGGCGATTTTCGACTTGGCAACCATTCCTCGTATTATAGTATAAGATTGTAATATCGCTATAGCTATCCCGTAGGCGTAAACAATAAGCTGACCAAGTTTCATCGAAATTGGATGAACGGTTTAGGAAGGCAAAGGAGACAAACATTCATTTTTATTTATATAGATTTAAGATTTATGCTTATTCATATTTCTTATTTTATGTAAAGATAATTAATTGTATGTAAAGATAATATTCAGATTCATAATGAATCAAAATGACTGATTTCAAAAAGATATCAGTTTTTATTTGCTTTGAGTGAAATGAATTCTTTTATCATTTTATTTTGCTTTACAGTAAAAATATATGCAAATAATAAAAAGCTTATAAAACCAGATAAGATGCATGCAGGGAACTAAAATTAATTCTCAAATTATTATTGAAAATTAAGTGAATTTTTTAAATTTCATTTAAAAATCGAATATATGAGTGCTGATTTGTAGAACTACATTTTAAATTTATAACAATCAATAATTCAATCAATAACTTCATCAATATATTCTAAAAAATAATGTTCATTGATTCGGTTTTGCCTGTATCTATAATTGATTCCTTTTAATTAATATTGTATTAGTAATCCATAATATCTAAATCTATCCCTATTAATTACCTGCAAAGGAATGAAAAAGTGAATTCTACGTAGGAATAAGAGCCTGAATATGCAAATCTAGCAAACATCTTGCATCAAAATTGAAAATCAGACGAATAATGAAAATAAGAATGAAATATTAAATTAAAATGCTGAAGTAACAATACTTTTTACTTATCGTCTGCTGTTATTTAGTTTTCAGTTTGATCGTGACTGTATGTACTAATGTAATAATCGAAAAACTGTTGTTTTAAGATTTAAAAAAATTATTAAAAATTAAAAACGTTTTAAAATCAATACTTCATTTTTTAACAGAAGTTCAACAATCGAAATAAATATTTTTATCTTCTTCGAAATAAATATTTTTAAGTCTTTTACACGAATTAAAAATGCTTAGTAAGAATAAAAAAAATTTATTTCAGATACAACGATCATTGATATATCAAGTTCGTATTCAATTTAATATCGATTTGAGTCAAATACAAGTATCGAATTCGTGACTTTGAAAGTGTATATTGGACAAAATATTCACAATTGAAGTATTCACTCTTCAAAATTTCATATCTTGAAATTCTTGCAGCTATTTGTACTTTCAGAGCCGTAAATGAAATGAGTTCCAAGAGGATAGTTTCAAACTTATAAATATATTGTGAATGGAAAGGTTGCTTGCAACACTTCTATATTTTGAAATATTTTCCGGGCTCTTTACTTATTTCAAAGCAATGTTTCTAGCTGTGATTGTCAAATAAAACGCTTTCTACTTTATTACACGTATAAAAAGAAATTTGATGATACGTTTTTTTTTTTTGATGAAAGTAATATTAATCATCAAAAAATTCAAACTCGAGGGATTTTTTTTTAAGAAAATGTTTATCTGTCTGTTTGGCAAAGATATTTCAAAAATGTTTTCGACTAGATGGTAGAAATGTGATCTTGAAAATGGATGCTACTCGATAGGGTATTTGTTTATTCTCAGAAATTCGGATTATAACAAATTTCCAGATATCTATCAAATGTTGAGTAAAATCTGTTCAAAGGAAGTCCATCTGACCATCAGTTTGAAAATAATTTTACACGGGGTTTATAAAATGAAGACAGATACATAGATAACATTCTATACACAAATTTAACGTCTATTATGTAGATATTTCAAAAAATTTGAGCATAATTCAACACTGAGCTGACCACCAGTACTTTCAACAAACATGTATACGCTGTAACTGAAACATGCAGTGACAAACATTCCAAATTTGATGAGAAATTTTTTGACACCAGGTGCGGTTTTGTGTAATTTTTTTTATTTAATCAGTTGAAAAAAATGCATCCAAAACACAAATTCTATTTTTGGATACTACTAACGCTTACCATAGATAAATCGCCAAGGATGACACGATAGATTTAGTAAAAATGCTGAATTCACCCCAAAATTAATATTTCATTTCTATTGTTGGCTAGCTTAAGGTGATATCTGACATTACAAAATTTTTAGAGAGTATGAGAGAAAGATTAAGGGAGACTACTCCAACTGATTGTGATTGAAAATTTCCTTGAATTCTGTTGAAATACTGATTTCTTGGATAATTGATTATTTCTACTAAATAAGGAAAAAAAAATTATTTAAATGATATTTGTGTTTTTACAAATTTCACAGTCTTATAATTTTATATATTCTATTTTTGTACTTTTATAATTCCTTAATATAGAAACCTAATGCTTTTTTCTATCATAATAGATGTTATGATTTACTTTGGGTTAGTTTATGTTACGCTGCCATGGTTTTTCATTCCAAAGAAAAATACTGATTTTAGATTTTTAATCTAAACTGTTAGCGTTTCTTGTGAACTTTGATAATTTCATTTCTATCTATTTATTCATTCAATTAAATGAGGGCAATTACAGCTGTGTAGATTACTATTTTTAGAATATAGCAGATTTTTTGGGGTAATGAATGGAAGGATTTTTTTTTTTGTATTTGAACTATTAATTCTTAACATTACTTGCCCATTACTTGCTTGATAATTTCTTTTTTTTTTAATTTTTGGTTATTTACTTTATGGGCGCGGTTTTATGCTTTTGTGAACAATTTTTAATTTTTTTTTTCTTAATTATAATTTTATATCACAACTTTAATAAGAAAAACATTGCATATTTTTGGAATTTGTTGTTGCATTCTAATCGGTGTAATACTGTTTTGCATAACAAACTATAAAAAGTTTATTTTAAAAATATACGACCATCATTCTTAAAAAAGTATTCATATATTGAAGTGTAAGAATTTTACATTAATATTTTTTTTAATAATCCTTTTGGGATTTTATATATTTTTCTCAATGGCTGTACCACAATCGAAAACAAGGTCTTTTTTAAAAATGAGAGCACATTTATTTCTTTGCATTTTGTATAATGTATTCTCTGAACTATTATCTAGCTCTTTTCAGAAACACGAGGAAAAACCAGAAGCTACGCAGAAATTGAGACAGTAGAATTCCTGACGAAACACAAGTTCTTGTATTTAAAAGAGAAATTCTGTATTTAATGTGAAGTATTGAAGAACTTGTTTTAGTGATGAAGCTACTAATCACCTATTACCCCACAATTCGGTCTTTTGTGACTAGATAGATTTCTAGTTTATGGTTATGCCATGTGGTGTATACACATGTGCTGTGGAAACTTTATTAGCTAGATAATATCCTCAAAACTGAGTGATTACTTTTAGTCTTGTGGTCATGCTAGCTGGCTACGAGCCATAAGATCGCGAGTTCGATCCTAGCTATGGCCAATTGTAACTTTGGTGGCCTAGTACAATAAAGATAAATACACAACCTTCGTCCAATTTTCGTGGTGTCCTCTATTCAAAAGCAAAAATAAAAAAGCTGATAAATAATCAGTCAAAAATAAATCAAAGTTGATAAATAATCAGTCAAATAAAAATAAATCAAAGCTGATAAATAATCAGTCAAATAAAAATAAATCAAAGCTGATAAATAATCAGTCAAATAAAAATTAATCAAAGCCGATAAATAATCAATCAAATAAAAATAAATCAAAGCCGATAAATAATCAAATAAAAATAAATCAAAGCTGATAAATATTCAGCCAATTAAAAAAACTTATTAATAATCAGCAAATGACAAAATGATGATAAATAATCAGCTAATAAATAAAAAGTGTCGATAAATAATCAGCCGATAAGTTAAAAAAAATGTCGATAAATAATCAATCGATAAATAAATAAATGACGATAAATAATCAGCTAATAAAATAAATAAAAATAAAGCTGATAAATAATCAGCCAATAAAAAATGTATAAGGCGCATTAGAATCAATAGCCAAATATACTACCACTAAAACAGCAATAAACATCTTCGTCTCACCTCCGGCTCACTATAGGGGAGAGTATATTAATGGGAGCTTTATAGTGATCATGTTATCTGGCTACGAACTATAATATCGCGAGTTCGACCCGAGATATCGGCAATAGTAATACGTCATAAACTGATCCAATGGAGTTAAAAGAAAATATTTGCTTGCCTTTCATATTTATTTTTGAGAACGTATTTTGCTTTTTTTTCTCTGCTAGGTTGAATAATGTCATTATGTTATTTAATTCCAGGATCGAACCTAATAAAGGTAATTTTTAAAAGTTATTTATATTCTGAAACTCTGAACCACTATTTTTTTACGATGGGTGATCCAAAAAAAAGTTTGCAAGAAGCAGTATTTGAAAAGTACAAATTGTGGATGGGAATATTGCTAACCAGAATGGAGACAGATGGCTCTAGTTGCCTTAGAACATTCGAGCAATAGTGTAAGTGCTAAGACCTGAAGCAGCAAGGCAAGACGTCTAGAGAAGTGATCTGGCGCAGAGGTGTGAGCCTTGATACATTTTCTACTGGTCAAAAATGTGTCTTCATAGACATTCACAGACAAATCTTTGAAATGTCCTAGGGCGAAGCAGTGAGTAGAAAACAAGTAATGAAATGGTGTCGTTCTTTTGACAAGGGCAGGAGATTACTGGAAATTTTTTGTAATTTATTTTTTTATTTCATTTTCATAGACAAAATCATACCAATTTTGAAGGAAAATTCGTTGAAGAGATTGTACTGTATTTTATTTTAAAAGCTCTTTAGCACCAAATTTTTATGACTAGTTTCAAATCATTACACTATAAATGCACTATTTCAATCTCTGAACATATATATGTATTGATATATGAAACGAAATTGTGTGTAACGAAATATTATATCTCACATTATAATAGACGAAATATTTCAATCTTGATAATCTCATTGCCGCAATTATTTTAAAGTGTTAAAAACTCGATAATCTCTCTATTCTCCTTTTCACATCTTTTACACGAATATATTTCACCAAAGAGCCGGAATGAAAATAAATTATACTCTGACAATAATTTCAAACTTGCTCATTGCCGCAATTATTTTAATGTGTTAAAAACTCAATCTCTCTATTCCCCTTCTCACATCTTTTCACATATTTTACCAAAGAACCGGAATGAAAATAAATTATTACACTGACAATAACTTCAAACTTCTATACGAGCGGATTACCTCCTTTTCGTTAAGAAAATATCCTAATTTAAGTGCAACCATTTATCAGGCTTTGCTTGTAATGGTATTCAGATAAAGGATACTTCGTATACAAAAGATAACATGAATGACGAATGGGTACTAAGACATAAACACAAGCTGAAAGCCTCGTGAAGTTAAGACAGATAAGTGGCTTAATTCAAATCTTACTTTAATGGGAGCACGTTCACTTCGGCAGCAAGTGCTACAGCATTTAAATGTTATAGAGTGACAATTTTTTCAGCTGTCAGTGGTAACGCGTTCATTGACCGTTTCTGAATATGAAATGTGCTACCTCTTAAAAGCTCACACCCTCTAGAATGCCTTTGTGGGTAGTGAAAGATCCTACTCTGCTTTTGTTGGGAAAAAAATTAAAAGGATATCGCTTTCCTACGGAGTGGTTGGATGTCAGTAGTATCTGGCACATGGTAACAACACCAGTTACTTGACAGGTGTTCTTACTTCGTCTTATTAGGTCACAGCCCACATGTTTACTAATCTGTTAGGACTATCCGCGTAATTCTTTATTAATTTTTTCATTACTTTGAGTTTAATTTGTAAAACTAATCCAAAATAAAAAGTTAATATAGTCTAAAACGTTAAATTTTTGATCGCAATATCAGATAACATTTTTCGCTCCAGAGTTTACTGAATATAAATCCTATTAATAGAGTAAAAGAAATTATATTATCGGTTAAGATAGGTAATTCTATTCTATCTGAATAATGCTCAAAAATTTTTTAAAATTGGAGATTATGCTTAAAAATTATTAAAATACATGAATAAATTTCATAAAATTATTAAATTATTTATGAAATATCAGATAATATTTTTAGTTCCATGGATTGTTAAATATAAACCCTATTATTGATAAATCAAAACAAATTGTATTATCTGTCAATATTGGTAATTCTATTCTATATGCTTAAAAATTATTAAAATTGGAGGTTATGCTTAAAAATTATTAAAATGCATAAATAAATTTAATAAAATTATTTAAAGGCTTAAAAATTTATTAAAATTAGCGATTAAATTATACAAAAATCGTATTAATATCTACGGAAAGTTAAATGTTTGAATTCCGAAATGTTAACAAGTATAATAATTATCCTTTTTTTCAAGAAGAACTGTAAAGATACAAGTATACAAGAAGTATGTATACAAGAAGAACTGTAAAATTTTTTAAAACTTTTTATGAAATTTTGGCATTATTTTGAGTTTACTTTTTAAAACTAATCCAAAACAAAAAGTTAATAAAGTCTGGAATGTTAAATTTTTGATCGCAACATCAGATAACATTTTTAGCTCCAGGGTTTACTAAATATGAATCCTATTATTAATATAGTAAAACAAATTATCTGTTAAGAGTGGTAATTCTATTCTATATGAATAATGCTCAAAAACTTATTAAAATTAGAGATTATGCTTAAAAGTTATTAAAGTGCATAAATAAATTTAATAAAATTATTTATATGCTTAAAATTTTATTAAAATTAGAGATTAAATTATACAAAAAACGTATTAACATCTATGGAAAATTAAATGTTTGAATTCCTAAAGGTTAACTAATATAATAATTATCTATGTTTTATTAATACAAAAAAACTATTAAAAATTTGAACTCTTCTATAAATATTTAGCAATAAAAAATTTAAAAAAAATTATAAAGTTATAATTCCATACTAATGTGATATAAAAAATTCCAAAAAATAAAAATGAAAAAAATATTCCTAACTTTTATAAATAAAAGTTTGGGAAAAAAAGGAGCTCCAAAAAAAATTCCAAACTTTTTATGAATTTTTTTATTTAAATTTCTACAAAATGTAAATGTTTAATTTAAATTCTGATAAAATATCCTGATTTTTGGATAATTATTTTATTTTTATTTTCATTCTGAAATCAGTGTGAATTAATAAATTATTAATTCCTAATAAAATTATAATTTCACAATAATTAATTGAAATAATAAAAATGAAAAATCAATGATCTCATCTTCTCAAATATATTCTCATTCTCATGAGGAAAAAAAAATGATTTTGTACTTTTTCACAAAGACATTCCTTAATCCTATAGACTTTATCATAACTGTTTCATTAATATAGTTTGAGAACTATTTGCTCAGTTTCATTATCAATCAGAAAATGCTAAATTTAACAGCGTATGTCATATTTTATTTTAAGACGTAAAATACTTCTAAAATTTGCATTTGATTTGTAAAGTTCCTGTATTATAATATCAGAAAATACGATATTTCACACCATATGTCGTTTTATTTTCCACACATTAAATATTGCAAAGATTTGCACATGAATCGTAAAGTTCCAGCATAATATCAGAAACGGCTAAATTCACAGAATTCATTTTCTTTTCTCTTAGAATACTGCAATGATTTCCATTCGATTTGCAAAGTTGCAGTTTAATATTAGAAAACGTTAAAACTCATACGTCTATTCTTTTTAGTACGCAAATATTTCCATGACTCAGCATGATACTGTACCAGCAATAAAATTGAAACAATATTTAGATAAAGAAGAAAGTATAACCTATCTTTATTTAATTAGATTATTCGCTTCATCTGTTGCTTAGTCTTCTTTAGATCGTTTCACAAGACATGCTACCTTTTAGATATTAATTATCTAAAAGCAGTGAAAAAACATTCAAACCATTCATTTATTTTGGATAATGAGGAAATTTAAAAATTAAATATTCGAAAGCATTGTGAATAAAAATCATTGTCTTAAACTTAATAAATACTATATATTTGAACTTTTTTATTTATAAATTTTATGAGGGTATAAAAAGCGACTAAATTAGAAAGGTATAAAATTCCAATAAGCAATATTCAATGAACTCGATTTTCAATGAAGTTTTATTTTTAATTATATTGAAGATTCATTTCTAGTAATTTCTTCTAATAAGCTACAGCACTTTTTTTCAATATACATAATATTGAATGTGACAAAAGAAAAACATTGATCTGAATTTCACAGTTACTGTGATTTTAAAAATTGTGTGATATTTACTGTATTAATAAAAATTGTAGAATCAGAAAATATTCAATGCACATTGGAAAGATGAATAAATATTTTTCATTGCATTAAAGATATACAGCGCTCAAAATTTGCCTCTATTTCAGCTCTGTGATTATGTTTTTGTCAATTGAAAACCATAAAATATTTCCAATTTATTTGTCATTTTCAGATTTGCACCAAATTCTCAGAAACCTTACTGTTATTAAATCTTTCTCGAATTGTTTATGGGAAACTAATTATTAAGATACACGTTGTAATTCAAAAATGTTTAACACGTATAACGTTAACGTATATTTAACTAATAAGCTATAAAAGAAAATCCTTGGTTTTTTTCGCCCCTTTTCAAGAAATGTTCTCTTAAAGATAAACTTGACGATCATTAAGCCTATATCATTTTGCCTTTACATGTGCTCATTTCTAATCGAATCTCAAGAATTCTCTTACAGTGTCTCAAGAGTCTGAATCACTTCAGAAAAGTAAAAAAGGCTAGAAAACGAAGTTGCGTCATTAAAAACTAATTTGGATAAATTGCATTATAATTGAATCTTAATTAACGATGTACAAGAATTAGTAAATTCAAAAAGAACAAGGTGCCTATTCTATTCTTTTCGAGAACACTGCGTCTAAGTGTTCATCCATGATCAGAAGAGTGGCATTAACTTAGTATAAAAAATATCTCCTTACTGAAAAGTATAGGAATTAATCAACTTAATGTAAATAACTGGCTGCTGCTTCTTTTTTTTAAGTATAAATGAAAATCCAAAAACTCTCAATTTTTGTCTATTTAAAAGAATACATATTTATTATATTTCTCAAAAGCATATAAACTATATATTATAATTATTTATTAGTTGCAACTGGTATTTTATATGGATTACAAAATTAAAGGGTTTGTTCAAAAAGGATGTAGTTCCAACTTAGGAATCAGGAGTTATATGCATTATTATGTGGTAAAAAAACACTTGTTCATTTGGTGAATAAAAAGTTATAGATCCAATCGTTAGTCCTCGCTTTATCTCCAGCGATGGAGCTGTTTGTCTCATTAGTTTGTTGCAATATAGTGGTAGCTCCTGGTGCTACCGCAGGTTTGTTGCACACTTGAATAATTGAAACTTCCTCCTTTTTGGAGATAACACTCAATTTTTAAAAGCTAAAAAGATGGGAGAATGGAAATAATATATTTCATATGTCGCTGATATAATTTTAACTTCTCTCAGGCACCATTCAATGCAATGTGTCATTTTGTATTTTTTAATTTAATTATTTTCTTAAATTTTGACTGTTAAAAGTACTTAAGAGTGGTAAAAATATGTAGATTAACTTTCTGAGAAAATTCAACTTAAAAATACTCATATATATTAATTTTTGGGAGCCCAACGTAAATGCCAATAAATTTTTATTAGATTGATATCTCCTATGTCATGTATAATATCTATAAAAAAATCTTGTTTACCTCACATAAAAATGTATATGGTAAACCATATATCACGAATTTAGAATGTCACCCATTCATTCAGACAAAATTATCTGTTCTTCAGTGAATTCTGATAATATCAAAATATTTGATTTCATGCTCTTGACCTTCTGTTTCAGAATCCCGTTGGTGCCACTCTCCAGCTTTTCCCATGGATGGGACTGCCTACCGACTCAGCGTCTCATCGAGTGGTGTGTCAACTCTGGAAGGACCTAACAAGGTCTTCCTTTGCCAACTCTGACGCCTCCCTGAATCTGAGTCATTCAGAATTTCCACTCCAACGTCTTGAGGTACCGGTAAGTGAGACTCTTATGTGACTCAACGATTCTTTTTTTTTTTCTCTTAAGGCACCGGTGAAGAAGTTTATCCTTGAGACAATGTCACGACACAAGCCATATCGTATCTCAATGATTTATCAGTTTTGCCAACACGCTGGAGGGTTTTGTTTACAGCTACGCCTATCATTGGAATCATTCGGTTTCACTTACGGTTGCAGTTTTCTTCCGTTTTATATAATTATTATGAAATTTGAATTTCGACGATTGTTCATATATTGTAAATGATATGTTAATAATGGAAGATATTTCAATTCTGGTGTAAGCTTTCTCATTCCATATTTAGATTTATCTTATTCAAATTTAAAAAAAAAATTTAATTCAAGAAATGGTATCTTTATAAACAATGCTGATTCCATAATGCATTCATACTCATTTATTAAGTTTTTTGTTGTGTTATAAAATTGAAAGAATATTTAATAAAACTCTTAATAAGAAGAATTTTGTTTAAATATATAACGTCTGTTTGGGTCTGGGAGGGGTTTTGGACTATGCCTATCATTGAAATCATTCAGTTTCACTTACAGTTACAGTTTCCTTCCCTTTTTATATAATTATTATGAAATTTGAATTTTGACATTTGCTCATATATTGTAAATAATATGTTAGTAATGAAACATTTTTGAATTCCGATCTGAGTTTTATCATTCCATATTTAGATTTATTTTATTTAAATTAGAATTTTTTTAGTTCAATAAATGTTATCTTTACAAACAATTCTGATTCCATAATGCCTTAATATTTATTTGTTAAGTTTTTGTTGTGTTAAAATTGAAAGAATATTTAGTAAAACTCTTAATAAGGACGGTTTTGTTTATAGCTACGCCTATCAGTGGAATCATCCGGTTTCACTAACGGTTACAGTTTTCTTCCTTTTTATACAATTATTATGAAAGTTGAATTTTGACAAGTGTTAATATAGTGTAAATAATATGTTAATAATGGAACATTTTTCAATTCCGGTCTGAGTTTTCTCATTCCATATTTAAATTTATTTTATTCAAATTAGAATTCTCTTTTTATTCAGAAAATGTTAGTTTTACAAACAATGCTGATTCTATGATGCGTTCATATTTATTTATTAATTTTTTGTTGTGTTAGAACTGAAAGAATATATAATAAAACCTTTAATTATGTAAGAATTTATTTAAAATATACTTATGCACTTCAGTGGATTCTTCTATACACATTCAGAATGCTAAAACATTCATCATTTTAATACTGTTTGCATTCAAATAACAAATGATGAAACATTCATCATTTGTTATTTAAATTGCCTGAAAATGCCTATTTTGCGAAATCAAAACCATATAAATTCTGTGAAAGGAATTTCAATAATATGAAGTAAAGAAGAATGCTTGATTTATATTAAATCTCTAATTTATTGATATGTTTGCTGCCTGGGTATTTTTCTTACAAATGTTTTGAGACACATAATGCTATAAATGCATTGAAAATAATTAACTTATGAAAGACATCGGTTTAGAACACTTACATGTGTAATTTTATGCATTATTCGACAATAATCGAATTGCCTGACAAATATTACATAATATCTGCAAATTAGTCACATTTTCTGTATCAGATCTTATATATTTATTAAAACGACATTTTATTCTATTTTGTATTAAATTTCGCTGTTTCATTCAAATTACATCTGTAGATTTTACTTGATATCAAAAAAATGTTCACATTAAAATAACAAATATTGGAAGTTTTTACGACGTCAATATCTTATTCATAAATTTTATACTACTTACCGGGGTAATTTTAAAATTTGCCTTTATATATTTTTTAAATAAAAGTTAAAATAAAACTATATCTTTAAAATCTGGGTTGAATAGAAATGATTTCTTTTTATCCTTTTGAAATTATTAATTCGCTGTCAATATTCCTGTCTTTGGCGTCCATATATTATTTCATGATTATGCACATTAATTAAAACCATGTCAAACATGCATATTTTAAGATAATAGCCATTTTTCTAACACGTTACAAAAAAAGGTGTTTCTTTTTTTTAAATTAATTATTTCAGGATGGGTATTTTCCTTTGCACTTGCTTAAAGTTAACTCAATTTTGCTGAACAAATCACACACTTAGGGAAAATTCCAAAATTAGAATCTCTAAGTGGTTTCTGATTTCTGTTTGCAGAAATTGTATTGTATTCTTTGCTGACCATTGGATGCACATTTAATTTGTACATCACCGTGGAGGGGGGGGGGCACCAGGCATAGATGAATGAAAAATCGCCGGATGGATAAGCACGTTCTCGTTTACTTTATACATATAATAATAGCTTTGGGTAGAGCTGCCTTCATTCTAATAGTAGAACCTACCTCTATGTGGTGGGATGGTCGACTGTATACAAGAAGAACCTACCTCTATTCGATTATGGAGCCCACATCTATTCTGATGACAGAACTTGCGTTTATACCTCTATTTCGATTATGGAATCTGCAATCACATCTTAATTCTGATTATGGAATCTGCAATCAGATCTCCATTCTGATTATGGAATCTGCAATCAGATCTCCATTCTGATTATGGAATCTGCAATCAGATCTGCATTCTGATTATGGAATCTGCAATCAGATCTCCATTCCGATTATGGAATCTGCAATGACATCTCTATTCCGATTGTGGAATCTACTAACTACGCCTTCATTCTGATGGTGGGAGATTCCCCCAGATGAGGAGTTGAGCGGTGCAAGTAACGGCCCTTAAAATTCCATCTGAAGTGTCATTCCATCAAAAGTGTTGAATTTTTTTTCATTACTTCTTTAAAGGAATTATACTTAAAGAAGTAATGAAGAATATTTCAACACTTAGAATACCAGGACAGACATCCCACTATATACTATCATGACATCAATATAGGAAATGAAAAGGTAATTTTGATTGCCGTTACTTGTATCGCTCAACTCCTCATCTGGGAGAACCTCCCACCATCGGAATGAAGGCGTAGTTACTAGGAAGTAGATTTCATAATTAGAATGGAGATATGATTGCAGATTCCATAATCAGAATGGAGACTCCATAATAAAAAAAAATCAGAAGTATTTCATTAATTTCTAGTCCTTCCTTTGAATTAATCAATTCTGTAAATGATATAAATAACATTTTGAGAACTTTTCTGTATATTTTTACGCATATACATGAATAAAACAAGAAATCAATTTTTTCACCGATTTCTATACGCCCTTCAACACGTAATAAACCAACCTTCAGACATTTTTAAAGTAAAGCCGACATTGGTAAACTCTTCTGACCTAAAATGTGAAAAATTGCCTCATCTATCTCTATCGACTCATTAAAATCAATTTGTCAAGTACTCACGGATGCCAGGTCAATGTGCTGTTCAATAAATCATACAGAAATGCAAAAGCCCAGAAGGAGTTTATCTACTTTTAAGATTTATCGTGTTTATACGTCACATAAACTCTCCTGAAAGCAAAATATTTTGAACACCTTTAGTGCCATAGTTCATTCTGTCATTACTTTGAAGAAGAATGATTGCTGTCTTGGGCATCGGACATGAACCCTTTGTGTCTTAAAAATTCCCTTATTTAACATTCAGAGATATGAGTGAAAAATTCAATGGACTAAATTTTACATTCGTTCTCAAATAATCTATAAATGCTTTTCATATTCATTGATGCACAAGATGGATGTCTCAATGACTCTCATACCTACTTAAAAAAATATTTGGGTCTATAGCCTCATTTATTCATATACAATGTTTACCCGCGTTGTAATGTAAACCATTGATGTCTATAGTTAAAATAAAAATGCTATAAATGATTGGTTAGCTTTAAAATATTATCTAATTCGACCTCAAAGCAATAAGTATATTTTACAAAATATCAGTAAGGATATGTATCAATAAGGATATTTAACAAAATATCAGTTTCTTTTAAAGCATGTGTAGGGCTACAATTATATTAAGTAATGAGAAATTTGGTTTAGCGAAGTAAATTAACAATTTATCATCGAAAAAATTATAAAAATTTTGTTCTAAAGGTTAAAAAAAATAATAAAATTAAACCAGGAAGGAATCATATAGGAAAATACTGCAAATGTCAATTGCGTTAAGAGTAATTCACCGTTGGGGTTGTATTTCTATATTAATCATTAAAACTATTTGGTTATAGAAAATTCATAGAGACTGAGATTCATATCTTAGAAATTGCCTGCAATGCTTAAAGGCAGACAGACTTGTACTAAATTATTATAAATTCCACTTGAAATATAGAAATAATACATACGTATGCACATACAATTAATAAGTTCAAATGTAAAGTATTATTAAATTTTAATTTGTAATTGAGTATTCATTTCTATAGTTTCCCGTATTATTTAACTCATTTTGGTGGTATGTCCAATAATTCTTTGAAATTATTCCTTATTTTAATATTTTATAAACCCTCTTGCAATAAATACTTTAAACGTTTTACCACCCAATAGAAACATCAATTATATATCATTGTTATATGTATTAATTCTGAAATAAACCATTTTTATAGATTTCTGCACATTTGAGATATTTCTTACCGAAAAGTTATTAAACTCAAATGTTTAATGTCATCAATTTATTTAGTGTGCGTATGAAATTATTAATTTCAAAAATAAAGTATCGCTAAATTTGATTTATAATTGAGTTTTCTTTTTTAAAAAAAATTCCTATATCGTCTAACGCATTTTGGTGACATTTCTGATCATTCTATTATTCCTTGTTTTAGTGCTTTCAAAATCTTGCAGTGAATGCATTAAATTTTTATCATCTTATAGAACCAGCAATTATATAATTGTCATATTTATATAAATATAAACTGCAAAAAATAAATGGCTTTTATTGATTTTATGTGGCATTAATTATCGAAAATCATTTAATTCGCATGTTTAATGTCATGAATTGATTTAGAAGTTTATTTTCAAATTATTTCTAAAGGCTGTATATCTATTTTGAGAAAAATAGATTTGAAAAGAAATTTCTCTTAAATTTAGCGTTATATATAATAGTTTTTCTGTAAGAAAAACTTGCAAACGTGATATTCTTAAGTTCGAAGGTTATGAGCTATTTAATTGCCATTTTAATGATTATATAACTCCAAAAAAGAAAATGTATCCAGAATTTACAATTTCTTTAATACTGAAAATACTAAATACTTCACTAATACTAAACCTTTAGTGAATTTTTGAAACGAAATACTATGATTCTCTTTATTCTCGTCCGACATATTTTAATTTTTGAAAATAAAAAAATAAAATTTTAAATTGAAACTGCTATGAAAAAAGGAACAAAGCGGAAACCACAAAATCGAATCGTTATGGGGAAAATAAAAATGTCCTGAATCTTAATCACAGATTTTGCAAATGGAAATCCAGAATTTCTACAAGCATGAAGGTAGTCAAACATGAATTAAACATCATGAGAAGGCAATTTTCCTCCTCCCCGACTAATAATGCTCATTGAAAACCAAATGCCCATTCTTGATTTCAATTTCGTTTAACAATGATCCACCCCTTTAACGTACCGTGAAAAGAATAAACCCACATTTCGCAGAGTCAAAGGCTCTGGAACATATTGTAAGAGATTTAATCTATCATCCATTGGATAACAAGGTTGTCTCAGAGTAGTGCCTCACAGCAGGTTGTTGGGCTTCCCCGGTGGCTTGTTGATGGAAAATACAGCTGATTTTGACAACTATTCACATTTCAAAATGTAATTGCGGTTACAGCTCTCCGTTGCACGCTTTGTTAAATGGAAAAGTAACGCTGCTGGAATCCTTTTTGATTGAATTCGTTTGGAGGGATTTTCCCTTGAAACTTCTGCACGTGCTTCGACTGTACCTATCCAAGCTCGTTTCTAAAAATTCTATACTTCGGGAAAATATAAGTATCTTCAATTCATTTGGCAAATGGTTGAAAGAAAATAAATGTGGGAGTGTTTATTATATGTATGATAACATTTTACTTCATAAATTGGATTTACATATTTTGAACCAACTTTTGGGGGCTACTTCTTGTTTCCCCATTAAGACTTACAGATCCCAGACTTGATCAGGGCATTCTGGATTCGAGCCCTGGTTCGGGCATGGTTGTTCTTCCTCTGTTCTATCTGAGAGATGTGTGAATGTGCCCCCTCCCAATAAAAAGGGGTTGTGCAAGCCAATGAGTGATGCGTGAGTGGCCAAATCGTACTCTTGGCCCTAGTTGGCACCACTAAAAATAAGAGAAGCACCCTATCGGTTTAAATCGCTGTCTTCGTTAACAGCGGGCTTGTCCAATGGCAAGTGCCATAAGAAACAACAACATACTGTATTTTTTGCAAACAACAACAGTATTTTTTTTCAAAGTTTGTTATGGATGCAACCCTTACAAAAGCGATGGTATCCGATAGACATAGTAGTCAAGTTTTCTAAGACTAAATTCGTGACAAACGTGGGAATCAGACAGTTTAATCAATTAAGTGCTAGTTTGAAACCACATTAGAATTAATTGGTGCAATCACAATTTTGAACTTTAACAAGATAACAAGTCAACAAGCCCATTTACAAATTTAAGAGCGAGATGCTGTCGTTTTAGCATGGGGATAACGTGTGAGTGGTAAAGTCGTAATCTTGGCGCTACTAATACAAGAGAGGCACCTTAAAGGCTTAAATCGCTGTCTTGACAGCGGGCTTGTCTAATGGCGTCATAAGAAACCATAAAGACTTGTCGATTCTAGATTTTTATTTGCTTCCATCGATATTTCCCTTAATTTATTTAATTTGCATTGATTTTTAATATTTCTTCATATATTACTCATCTTGAGGAGGTAGTTGGATATTCCATGCCCTTTATTTAGATATTTTTTCTTTATATACAGCAGTGACTAAGAAGTACCGGTTTCATTCCATATAAGAAACATTTATCAAAGGCTAACGACATGGAATAAATCGTTTTTATTACCAGTAAAAAGGTAGATGGATAACACATTGTTTAGGCTTAGTAAATACCTGATTTATCAATGTTCCTAATAGTTTCAATACAATAAAGATATTTTACTTTTTATTTTACTGCATAATATTAGTATTTTTCTTTGAAGTACTTAAACTCAGAGAAGCTGAAATTATTTAAATGGGGAAGACTAATTTATAAAATAAAAGGAAATTCTATTAGCTTTAAATTTGTATAGATAATAAATAGATAAATTTTTTTATATTTTCAAACGCTTTCTTCTTTATATATCAATATTAACATCAGATTCTTTTAATTAAAATGAAAAGAGAACAATGATTGGTCAGCAGAAGCATTTGTCCCGCAACTTTTTTTTCTTTTGTGTTTAATCTTGTAGTATAATGAATCCCGTGTATGGTTGGATATCTTCCTGCTGTTATGTAAGGTTCAAAATGTGGTATAAATCTGTAATTTCAACATCCAGATAATGAACAAAAAAAATAACCTCTCTGGAGGATGGAAGGCAGTGTTTAATACTTTGTTATTTGAATTAATATTTTCATCTTCCTTTCAGTCTTAAGCAGAAAAAGGACTATTGCAAATTGAAATGACCATAGATAATGACTTTTGATATCGCATAATTCAGGATGTTATTTATCTGTCAAATCAGCATGGACTTGGCTTATGTAAGCATATCCAAATTTACTAAACAAAATGTTTAATCCTTTTCTTTTCCATATCTAAGAAAATTAGATATGGGGAAACATTCGAATCCCTCATAAAAGAATCTAAACTTATTTAAGCGTTTTGGAATTTTATATTTTAAAGAAAATGCCGAACTTTCCCAGAAAACTTTCCAGAAGTTTGAACCCATTTACAGCTTCAATATTGAAAATAGATCAAGATTATATTGCCACATCTGTGGCATAAAAAAGATTTCTGTTAAAAGGATTCATATCGCAATAAAGCAATGATTTGAGAGATTGTTCATCAAAACCGATAGCTGTCTGTTCGAATAAAATTGCTTAAAGATAAACTTTAATTTATGATGTTCATAGATAGGCTGATTTGTTATTTTCTATTTTATATCTTTAAGTTAAAATAACTCCATATTTGTCATAGTATTTAATAGTAACCTAGAATTACGTTGATCTAAAGGAAAAAAAATGTTTATGACAATATTTGTGTGTGTCACTATGTCTGGAATTTTCTTCAATTTTTGAAAAAATTAAAATTTGTCTAGTTTGAACATCTTGTTTTTACATCTCACAGATAGAAATTTTAATGATTACCAACTTGATTGAACAATGATTACTACCAAATTCAGAAATCCACCACCATATTTTATTCCAACTTCAAAAACAACGTTCATATCTACATTTAAGGAATCCAGGATCTCCCCAAACTGGATTCCCGAGAATTTAAAGAAAATCAATACTTTGGATATTTGATTATTGATTTGGTGTTCGACTATGTTTGTTCACCATTTTAGAACAAACATTTTCGATATAAATATATTACTTAAATTAGCTGAGAATCTTTAAAATAAAGCGTGTCCTTAATGTAAATAACAAATCAATAAGTATAGGCATTCGCATAAAGATGGCAGTTTGAAAATGGCTCAATTTCCTTGATGTATATTTCTGGATTTTAAAGAATTATGAATTTAGATTCGAAATGAAGGATTTTGTGAGAGCAACCGAAATATTCTATTCAGATTATCGAATACACATTTTCATCTGAAGAGGTCTAATGGAACCACTAACGTAAAATTTGTAGAGCCATCTAAAATTATCAGATATTGGAATAGCAATCTATTGATCTAGAAATATGAAACTACTGCACAGAAATTTTTAATACATGCTAGAAATATTTTTTTTTAAAATTCTGAATTTTGTGAACGTTTAATATAATTTTACTCTAATTCACCTGCGATTATTTACGACAGTATGCGAAATCTTTAAAAAAGAATTAAATCCATGATTGAGTGATGACCATAGATTTGAAATTAGATTCTAAACATTATCATATATCGAATACTGTATAAGAAAAATCCAGTATGAAGTCAGTTCATGATCATATGATATTCATCAATTTTGTTTGTTTTGTAAAACTCTCATTGATAAATATTTTATAACATCTAATAACATTATTTATAACATCTTATAACATTATTTATAACATCTTGATGAATTTGTAACTCTCCCTGACTCTGGTTGGAAGAATAAGAGCCTTAACTGAAGTATGCAGTTATATGTATACATTTTTTCCCTTTAACTTTCATGTACTTTACATTTTTCTATGACTGTAATGCCCCATTAAGAGAATTGATAATCTTTTTCTTCATGCTATATTTACTTAGTGAAGAAATACGTTTAAATAGAACTGGCTCCTGATTTTGAGAATAAGTTCATTCTTTTTCTTTTTTTTTGACACACTATTTTTTGCTAAATCTTTTAATTTTATCATAACTACTCGTTTTTTTCTTATATTGTACATTAAGCATTTCAATTTCACTCAAATAACCTTTTGATAAGTATTGCGTCTTTGAGTTGAAGATTCTTTGATTCTCCTCATAATTTTGCTAGCATCACCAATCATTCATTCACAGCAGTATCGCTTCTAAAATAATAATAGCAAATTTTGTTTTGAATCACATCATAATGATAAATGTTCAGCGATCTCAGAACAATGTACACTGTGAAATTTAATATTTCCCATATTAACTGTCACTCATTTTAACCTTTTATTTACTGACGGTACTTGAAAGTACCATTTAAATCTAGTTTATATCTTAACTATATGACTATTTTTGCTGATGGTATTTATTCTAAAGAACACGGAGAATGTAACCCAAATAGCATGAAGTTAATATAAATTAAAAGTAGGAATAAAAAAATATTTATTAAAATATTTCTATTGATTACATTTTTTCTTAGGTTCCCTGGGATTATTCTGCAAAAGAAACTTAACTAATGGTGCAAAAATGAAGTATAAAAATTGATGGCAACATAATTCGGTAAATAAAGGGTTAAAGGAGTGCAAATTATAATATGTAATATGAGAAACATTAAATTAATAAAAACTGTATCTGCACTATCAATGGATGTTCCATTCACAGTTATTTGAGATTTCTCCAAGAGTTACTTATAGTACATTTTTAAATATGTACATATGTACTTAAAATTATATTTGTATATTTATTCCATCATCCTTTCTGAACGGCTTGCTCGCTTATGGTAAGTACTACCAAGCATGCTCGTCATTATCTGCCAAAATAGACTTTAGATATAAGTCAAACCCCAACTTTTAATCCTCGGGATAGCAGGATTAGTCGTTTAAATTCTTGAAACAAAGATGGTGAATAAAATGACATTTATTTAAGTTTTCATACAAACAGTTTAGTGGGGTGAACTTTAATGAGTCCCTTTGGAAATTAATTATCCTTAAAGTATATAGAGATATTTGTTTAGAACGGATTGAGTAATTTTAATGAAGCTTAGTAAACCGTCTCTCATTCTCAATTAAAAATATTCAAGAGTAAAGGAATCCTAACTCGCCCTTAGCAGTAATCAGGATAAATGAGTCATTAAAAACATTTAATAAATAGGAAAATTTACATAATTTATTATGAACGAACAAAGCAATCGGACCAATCTGCATGTCCACTTTTTATGAACAAACGAAAATAAGGGAAGCAACTTGAATGACCATTTATTTATTTATTTTGAATAAACAAAGCAAACAAACTTATCTGCATAACCGTTGTTTGTAGACAAATAAAAACAAGGATACCAACTTACATGACCATTTTTTATGAACAAACAAAGCAAACGAACTTATCTGATGGCTATTTTTTATGAACAAACAAAGCAAACGAACTTATCTGATGGCTATTTTTTATAACAAACAGAGCAAAAGAACCAATTTGCAAGGCCATTTTTTATAAACAAATAAAGCAAACGGATGAATCTGCATGAATATTTTTTATGAACAAACAACTGTACCAATTTGTATGACCATATTTTATGAAAAAACAAATGTACCCATTTGTGTGACCATATTTTATGAACAATCAAATGTACTAATTTGTTATACCATCTTTTATAAACCATCAAAAACAAGTTGACCAATCTGCATGACCATTTTATATGAACAATCTAAGCAAGAGGACCAATCTATATGACCGTTTTTATAGGCAAACAACAAACAAGCAATATGACCATTTTTATGAAAAAACAAAAACAAGTAGATCAATTTGCATAACGCCTTTTTTATGAACAAACAAAACAATCAAACCATTTCTTATGATAACCTGAATATAATAATGTCTCAAAATAAACTTAACTATATGAAAATATATAAAATGAGGTTTATGTCTTATAATCAAATTTTTAATATATATTATTTCAGTAGATTTTTAATAATATTCTTTTAGGAAAATGTTATTAATAAATAATGCATTATTTTTATAACAACGGCTTTTCTTCGACCCACTTCAACTAAAGGGGGACGACTTGTTCAAGGCGCTTACTTATAAAGTGATTTTTCATCTCTTCTAGCCATGCAGTAAGGGTAAAGTTAACTGAGTAACGGTTTCCATTATAGGTGATGAATCGTCCTTGTGTATATTCTTGCATTAGATGCCATATGGGATTTAATTTGTGTAATTCCTTCTGCGCTAATATTATATACAATTTTCTTTCATGATTTTCTATTCCCTTATAAGGTATTGGTAAGAAGAAGAAAAAAAGACAACGGCGGATGTTTTGCTAAGAACATAGTTGCTTTCTAATCCAAGCATTTTTTTTCTTTGCTCCATGGAAAATAATCTCCTCCCCACTACTGACATATACCCACTGAGAATGTCCAGCTCGAACAAAACTGTTAACACTTAACTGAAGTGTCACAAGATTCGAGAGAGATACGTGCAAGATAGGAAAAAAAAATTGTGTAAGATCCACAAAACTAATAATAGCTTAACAAAATAAAGCAGAGAAGAAAGTGACACATTACCAACGGGCCCACAGACAATGTGAGAAATAAGTAGACACTTTTTTTTTTTGCGTATGTTTGCGTCCTTCGGGGTTCATTGACTGCTAATGTTGTTTCGGGAGTGCCTTCAAGCTACTGACTCTAAGTGACGAGGGCTTTGCCAGCGGTACTTTTGCCCAATTTTTTTTATTTCTTTTATTCTCACCTCTTATTTTTATCTTTTTTTTATTACGTCTAGCATATACTTTCTGGAGGAAAAAAAATTCGTTCGTAACCATGCGGAAAGTAAGATCTAGATTATTTTAAGTAACTGTATCTCCTCTTAAAAAATTAAATAAATTCAGTCTATGAGTTGTTTTTGAGTGTTTTTTTAAATGCAACTGTTTATTTAACTCTGAGGTCTCAGACGTTTGAAGGATGGTGTTATTTTAGATTCTCTAAGTGGTGTATTTTTAATCTAATTATTTCCATAAAATGATAGGTTTGGACAATATGTCACACTCAGTGTAGTTAAATGAATATTACTCTTTCTATTTTTATTAATTTAAAATGCCAAAATGAAGAATGAATTCGCTGTAAAAAGGTAAAGAAACTCAAAAATGTCATCTTACAATATAATGGAAGATTCTTCATATGCCTGTTATTAATTATTTTAGGGTTGTGTTAAAAACAACATTTGCGAAAATATTTTTTATTGTAATAATAACGATAATAAAATGAATACTGGCTTTTGTTAGTGCTCTATAAGTAGAGAATATTTTTTTAATCTAAAATTCGGCAATAAAATAAAATTTGTGAAGAAAATGAGGTGATTATAGAAATATGCGTATTATATTGCTAATTTAAACACATTTATGAAGTTTCAAATTTTTAATGAAGGTTTTGGAATTTTCTTTTTTATAATATTTATTGTTTTGTTTTCTTACAGTATTGTTTTTAGGACTTGGTGCTTTTATTGTTTTTCTTTCAAGCTCCAAAGATTTTTTTTTTTTTTCATTTTTTTTATGCACTAACAGAAGTTTATTTTCTTTTTGTTAGTTATTGTTTCTGAAATTTATTTTATAATTATTATAGCATGGAATCTTTGCAAATATTTTTTTCTTAAATTTGTAAATAGCTGGTATTTTTAATACGAAATTAAAAATATGATTTTTTTAAAAAAATTGTTAGAAGTAAATGTAAAAATATGAAAAGACTTTATTGATATCGAAAACACGCGACTGCGGAAAAATTCAGAACACTGATGCTATCAGGAACAGGTATAAATTAAATACGAGATTCCATCTTTACAAATATAAAGTTTAACAAAGACCGTATAAAGAGATAAAAAAATGTGTGAAATATATAAAATATGTGCAATATTTCTTAAATTTAAATAAATATTTTCGAGAGATTGTATCATAATGAAAGCAAGTTTGGTATTCTGGATTTATTTAGATATTTTAATGTGTTCTTAAAAATATGATTATAATTATGAAATAGATGTGTAAGAATTAATTTAAGGAAAGAAGTTCATTTTCAAAAGTTGCAGTATTTCTCAAGAAAATGAAGTTTCAACTAAAATTCTAGTGTGGATTCTCCCTTTTTTTTTTCAATTCACTTAATAAGAGTTTTGCATAATTTAGGCATATCAATTTCAAGCATATTCGAATAACGATAGAGATCAGGGAAAACGAACCAGTGGCACTTATGCCATTGATGTGACTTTGGGCAGTCGCTAATCAAAACGGTTTGTATGTGACTTCATTAGATAAACTAAATTTTTCACAATTTAGTTGGTTGGAAATTGAAGTATTTGAAATGCGATTGATTTCTAGTCCAGCTCAATATGGATTCAAAAATTTATTGAAACAAAGAAAAAATTGAAATTAATTGAAAAGAAAGGTTAACATTCAACATAAGTAAAAATGCCAGTAACGAAATTTTGGAAACACGGAATTCGAACTGTTTGAAAAAGCTGGATAGTGCTATTTTAAAATATGTTTTTATCTACATATACCTGTGAGTCGTTACTTTTAGAGATGAGTGACATTAAAGACTTGCATAGAATCTGTATGGAAAATGACTCCAGTTCAGCTTGCATTCTGCAAAAAATAACATCTTACAATCCTAATATAAGTTATTTGTCGTCTAATCTGCAACAACAGAAGTCACATTAATGTTACTTTAATTTGAATTTTTATGTATAACTGAAACATTTATTACTATATATTGCGAAATGTATTTTTTCCTAGTAAATAAAGAGTTTTAAGGTGTTAGTATTTAGTTTTATTATCTTTCTAATAATCACAGACCAAAATTATTTGACGGCATGTCTATATTTCATTGGAAAAAAAAATTGGCTTGCTTATTCATAAAGGGTTGCCTCCGATGATATAAATTATTTTTTTCAAATTAATTTTTCAAAATAAAAATAACTCGATGTTTTTCCATTTAATATATCATTTCAACAATTATGTTATTTTTCTCAGTATAGGATCCTTAGAAAATTATTTATATATAATGTAATAATATCTTTCCAGCATTCCTCTATATAAAGAAAAAATATCGCTATTATTTCGCTATTTCTATTTGCTTGTAGAATATGTTAGTTTATTTTATTATTCACAATATTATAGTTTTTTAGAGATATTCGAGACTAATAATTTAAAATATGTACGTCAAATTAACTGCAAATTTTAAAAGTTAATGCTGCAAAATGATGCAAAATTAATTTTAAATGATTACTAATGTAACTATAAATAAATAATAATAATTTTAAGTGATTATTAATGTAATTATAAATAGATAATAATAATTTTAAGTGATTACTAATGTAATTATAAATAATAACAATTTTAAATTATTCTAATGTAATTATAAATAAGTAATAATAATTTTAAATAACTAAAATGATTATTAAGATTACTTTCAAATAATTTAATAATAAGTTGTTTAAATTAATTTAATGATAAATTATGTCTGAGTTAAATTATAATTTAAATAAGTTAAAATTATAAAATTTGTAAAGGTTCGAGCTATAGAATAGCTTTCGCCTTCCTGAGAAAAAAACCGTTAACGAATAACACAATTTAAAAATAGAAATTGAAACTTCTAAATGGAATCGCGACAACTTACTTAAAATTTTCTTCTTTTTAAATGTTTCGCTATTGGAAGCAAAGTTTATAATTTGGAAATTTGTCCAGTCTTAAATTATTCCATCATGCTGCGCATAGATGCTATTTATATTGAACATATTTATTTTTCATAAATTAATATTTTATTTTCTTATTTGAAAAAAATAATCGTGTTTACCTGGAAATTTGTTTATTTTATAACCCGAATGAACTTTACTACAATCGAAAATTTTCAAGACCCCAAAAAAGAATCGCGAATAGAAAAACTTCAAGAAAGCATTGTTGGAAAAAAAAAGCTGAAATGCTCAAAATAAAGCAAGGTCTTACTTTGAACTAGATACGTGCTATTATTTTCTAAAAGGAGGCCTGTTTCATAAAATAAAACTGTTCCTCTCTGATTTAATTTTTCTGTTTTCAAAGCATTTTTTTTATTTATTGTCAATTATATTTTTTAACTGAAAACTTATTTATTTGATTACTTTAACCAAATACTCTAATGTATTTTACTAGAATTGAAAATTTTCATGGACCTAAAAAATAATCGCTAATAGAAAATCATCAAGATAGCATTGTTAGGGAGAAAAAAATTTTGAAATGCTCAAAATAAAACAATAACTTATTTTAAACGAGATATGTGCTATTATTTTCTAAAAGAAGGTCTGTTTCATAAAATAAAACAACTTCTCACTGATTTAATCTTTCTATCTTCTAAGTGTTTTTGATTTGTCAACGTAATAGATGTATTAACAGAATTACACAGAAATGATTACAAGATTCCGTTAACTGCTATCTCAGCACATTTCTGGAGCTTCTGCTCATGACTTGATTACAGTGCTCAATTAGCGGAAACTCGACCTTGTCAATCAAGAGCTTTAATTCATTTCTTCCGTTCACTGGCAGATTTAGTGCTTTTGATTGAGCATTTCTGTCCCATCCCTTCTTTCAATGCTGTTTTATTTCTGAACTTCCGCTGGTATTACGAATCAATGATTAATTTGACTATAAAAAGAATCCCAAATTTGCACCGTGGGAGTCAAATTCTCGCGCGTGTGATAGATAACAGCAAATTTTTCTCACGCGAATTAGCACGTAGTTAGATATCCGGCTGCCATCATTTGTTTTGTTATTGATGATGCGTCATTTACTGCCATGGTAATATTTTATTGCAAAATAATATTTATTTTGTATTATTGGCTATGAATGTTGACTCGTTTGTTCATTTGATTAGTCAACGTTCTATTTTTATATTTTTTATAGTTTTAATTTTGATGAACAATAACATTAAGGAAGCATATACACTGTAGTTAACAGATACAAAGGAAAATTAATTTTGTACTTAGTTATTTCAGAAATTTTCCCAGTCAGAATGAGCTGGTAAAAGTATAATTTATGTATTTTGTTTCAATCACACGCTACAATCTCAACGCCCTTGTAATTTATTCCATACAGTTTCTGTTTATAGTTTTAATGTAGTAAAAAAATTGTAAAAGTTATCGAATGCACTTTATTTCGTAAAGGATATGGTAAAAAATAGCCCTGCCCAAATGACATCACCATAATGCATGAATAATTTATACGAAATAAGAGGAGTGCATATGTTAGCAAAATTAGCAGTATGAGTAGGGGAATATTACTCAACTTCAAGAGTTTTACGATTTCCGAACGTTGATGAATAAGCAGAGCCATTAGCATCTGATTGTAAGTTGGAGTTAACCGTTTCTTTTCAAATTTTCAAATGAAAGATTTTGTGAGTGTCGTGTTTAAACATTCTTTGCTTTCTTTTTAGTTCTTAATACTCCTTAACTAGCTATAAGCTATAGTTTAGACAGAAGGTCACATGAGGAACGCTAAGAGACTGTTCCTACCTCAACTAAACTTGATAAATAAAGGGGGGGGAAAAGTCCTACTACTTGACACATTAAAGGCAGGGATCTTGACGATATGTTAGGTAACGCGGATACTACGACTTCCGCTTTTAATGTGTTAATTTCAAATTTAGAATTATAACTGTTACGTACTAGTACACATACGTGGAATGATATGGCCAAATATCTCAATCGAGTTTCACTAAATTTGGTTTGTCTTTCTTAATTTGAAAAATCGTAAATTGAATAACTAGAGTTTGACGAAGGATGTTTAAAATTGTTAATGATAAATTTATATTTTATGAATCAAGAAATATATTTTAGCATTAAAAAAACTAAAGTATAAAAACTTATTGCTTACTAATTGCCTTAGAATAAGTTAAAAGCTGAAATAATGTATTAATTTTTCAAAAAAAATCTTGTATTAGATTAAATATGTATTATTGCTTCCGGTCTCAAAAGCCGCCTTAAACTTGCATTCTAGTATAAATTTATTAGAAATAGTTCCATTGGTTCACTTATTAAATAATTTTTTATTGTTGTTTTCAGCCAAAAAATGTAGACTTAAATTTGATTCCAAAATAAATTTGTAAAAATTTCCCACTAAGTGACTTTTTAAACCATTTTCATGTATGAAAAACAGTCGATTATTGTAGGAATAAAGCATACAATTGCAAATACAGTTTTGTCAATAAATAAAATTCATTATATTTACATTAGTTTGTATACGAATGGCATTCTTTGATATTGCTTTCATACCAACAAGTACTTAAAGTTTAATTTTAGTTAATGTCTAAAATTTAAAATTTCTTTAGTTATTAACATAATTATTTTATCTGTATGCTGTTATGTATATTATTTGTGTTGAATTGTGTCTTCACATATTCACATTAAGGAAATATTTCTTATCATATATAAAAACTGAGAAATTGACAATACATAGCTTTCTCTAAACTGAGTTAGGCTTCTTATCTATATAAATAAAAGTGAATGTTTGTCTTTTATGCGCTACCGTACCGGTCATCCGATTCCGATGAAACTTCGACAACTTATTACTTCCACTTACACGAAGGTGATAGGCATAATGCAGTTATCTGATGTATAAAAAATATTTTCGGATCTATTTACCGCATCTATTAACCACGGATTAATCATCAAATAACTCCCTAAGGAGACACAATAGATTCAGTAAAGATGCTAACTTCAAGCTAAACGTTAATATTTCGTAGTTATTGTGCGTAAATGCTATGTAAGTCGCTCTCTGGGGTAACAATTTTACTAGAGAGTGTGCGAGAAATTTTTAAGGAAACCAATCCTGTACGTTTGAAATTTTAACCAAACATTTAATAAAATTTTAACGTTTTTTGCAGAATTGAAAATTTTAAGAATTGTCAGAATTGAGAAGCTAAATTGAGAATTCTGATCAGCATTAAACGAATCACGAGATGCAATAAATAGTTTCTATCATTACCATTCTGAAAGAACACCAAGCTTTACAATTCTCAAAAAAATACACAGATCTAATCTATAAAAATGAATATTTGTTTGCAGAATAGAATAATAAAAATAGAATAAATACTAAATAAAGGATATATAAAATCCTTTACATATCCTTCTATTTCAATGAATATATTCATTGCCGTCAAGAAAATAAATATCATTCTTAATTAAACACGATAACTATTTCAAATATTATTTCTTCTTCGGCAGCAATGCACCAGTACCAGCTAGTTTGAAATAAAAATCTTATTGTACTTGAAAGTCAGATTGAATCAAAACTCTAATGTAACTCTAATGTAATGTTTTAACTCTACTGTATATAAACAGTATATTAATTAATTTATTATTGTTATAAATAAATAAACATCGTGTGTTTGTATTTTTTACAAACACAAATAAATAATTAAATAAATATTTGTGTTCATATATTTTTTATTTTCCCTATTCTTTTTTTATTTCCATTTTCATTTTTTACAGCCATTTTTGTTAATAATTTTTTGTTATATTTTTTTCCTGAATGTTGTTATCACAAACAAAACTAAGTTTGTTTACATTGAATAGAGTAACTTTTCAGTTTCTTTTTGTTAGTTTTGTAAGCCACTACCGCTTCCCATTTGAATTTCAACCAGCTCATTGGTCTTGGCTTTGTTTATCTAATATTAAAATGCCTTTACCAAATTTTAATCAATAAATGTCAGATGTCGAGCATTTGAATGTTTGTCACATCGATGGATAATACAGGTGCATCTATCTCACTTTATGCTCATTACAATGTGTAAATAACCAGAGGGTTGTAGTTTCAAGGATATGAAACGATGTTATATGTATATAAACAGTAGACACCTGTCAAATGCCTCACTTTAATTTTGTATAAAACTAGATCATTGATTTACAACATTGTGGATGATACAGGTTGTTCTCTATACCTCATGCATAATTTGATTTTAACAAGCCTCAAATACATTTCAGAAAAACTATTAAAGGAAATGAAAAGAATGGTGTAAGATACATGTACTCTAAATCTAATAGAATATTATAGATTTCGTAAAGATAAAAATGGAGTATTAAAACAAAAACGAAGAATTCTGAAAAATGTTTGGAAAATTTAACTTTTAATGAAGAATATGAAACAATGTCGACAAACAACTTTTATTTCACTATGCCAGTTCCGTGCTATCGATACTCAGATGTCATTGAACTTAGCATTATTTTTAAGATTTGCATCAGTTTGAATATAGTTTAGAAAAATCATTATAGCAAAATTTATGTTTATTTGTGCGTTTCTGAAAATTATATATCTTAGATTTTAATTATTTTTTGTAAATGATAGCGATGAATTTATTTCACTTTATTCAACGCCTGAAGTTCTCAAATATTTGTTACTTCACAATAATAAAAAAAAATATTGCCCAGCAAAAAATTAATTTTCAAAATACGTATTTTTACAAACATGCTTACGCTAACTTACGTAATTACAAATATTTTCTAACAACAATATACAGTGCGTTGACCTAAGCGTTAAATAATCATAAAAGGCACCAAATAATTATTTTTCCCTTCATGTTATTTCACGAGTTTTATTTTAATTTTCCAAAATAATTCTCCGTAGAAAATGCACTTTATTGAAAACCAATTGAAATAAATGGAAACTGAAAATTGCAGCAATTATTCAAATTGGAAATCCTAATCTCAAGTCAAAAGTACTTTGACCAGGTGAACGCCCGAAAAAGTTCCACATCGCAACTATGGAAGAGAAATGCATCGTTTAAGTTATTGTTATTTACCATTTTCCTTCCCTAGTTTAAAGGATAATTATTCTCTATTTAGTCTGATTGGCATATATTTGGAGAGCTCTTGACACTTAACAAGGAATGTTGTCTTTTCATTTTATAATTTTTTTTAATATTATCCACACAGGTATGTGGACAGGATAATATCGTTACCCTTAACTTACAAGTTAAATTATGATATAGTAGCTGGTACCCAAAGCGTTGCTGCCACAAAAGAAATAATTTTAGAAAGATCGTTTGAAATTTAAAATAACTGTCTCCTTTAATTAGGAATGATGGAAAGAATAGTATTTAATTTCGTATCAGAAATGAATACATTCATTGAAATTGAATGACATATAAAGGAGAAATGTAAATAGTATTTAATCTATTCTTTTTTTACTTTATTACTCAAGAGCTATAGGGTAGGCTGTATTTTTTGTTGTTGTTTTTCAGTCTCCAGCAGAAACAAATTTCTTGACTGTCCGACTCGTAAGCATCCAGCATACAATTGATTATGAGAAAAACATGGATTTTTTTTTAGGTTCAATCCGTTTTAGGTCAGTTAAAGTTCAAGTAATAAGTAGTCAAAGCTTTATCGCGATCGAATAAGCGGCACAACAGCGCATAAGAGACATACAGACAAACATTCATTATTATTTATATGTATTACCTAATTTTACAATGTCTATAACCAATCCCGTAAGTACAAGTAATAACTTGTCAAAGTTTTATCGCGATTGGATGAGTGGCAAAACAGTGCATAAGAGACAAACATTCATTTTTATTTATGCAAATTTATATGCATCATTTTAAAATAAAAATCTGTTTGAGAATTTCTGTTATAAATGATGTCTAAAATCAACGCAAGATTTGAATTTCACAGCATTCGTGCAGCAGTAAAGTATTACAAACCCTATAAAAAAACCATTGAACATCTGATAGTAAAAATGGAGCGTTACACGATAGAACAATATATTAACGCAAGATAATTTAAATTGAACAAAAACATAACTCCCCCCCCCTTTCAAATTGTTATATTTTTATTGAACCGTATAGTACACAGTGTAGGGTTGTGTATAGAATAACACTTAGGGCAAATTGTCTTTATGGCATAGCTGCCATATATGCACTCTTTTGTCGAAATTTCCCATGACCATTTTGCATGAAGGTGACTGAATTTCTTTGGTGTAGCCTTGAATTTTTTCCTTTAATGCACCCTTATTTGTGGAATTGTTAGGCAAGACTTTTGACTTCAAATAACCCTATAAAAAGAAGTCCAATGATGTTAAATCACACGATCTAGAGGGGTAATTCTTAAATTTTGAAATTTTGGCTGTTTACTTTCATTATCTTTGAAATATTTTTCAACAATGAAAACACGATGCTCTATCGTGAAACACTTTATTTTTGCTAACCCTGGTCTATCAACTGTCAAATGGTTTTTTAATAAAGTTGCTAACACTGTATTCCTCAAATGGTAGCAGGAAGAAATCTCATGTTAATTTCGGGGCATCATTTATATACATCTGTTGTAAATACAACATGCGGTTTATGAGAATATTTATTTTATCAATACATATAAATATTCGTTATTTATTTTTTGCGACTTTTGTGGTCAAGGCCATATGAAAGTCCTTTTATTTATCCCATCAGGTGCTTCAACGATTGTGTCCACTTACTAATAAGCAGACAAAATGATAGATAATCTGTTCTTTAATACAATCCATGTAGTATAGATATAAATATACAATTTTAGTGTGAAGTTCTTATTTTGTTAATTTACTAAAATTGATCCCATGTAGCCTGTTACGATTCTGAGAAACCATGTTCACATAGAGTCGGAGGAACATGTAGGCTTCGTTTCCAAAATTTTATGTCACTTTCAACAGAAGGTTACTGATCCAATCTTATTCTTGTCTGTCGAAATCACGTTCATAAAGAAGACAGGCAAACTTTCGAAATGATTTTCACTTTCTAAGAGAAGTTTGAAATGTAGGAAATCATCGAAATATGAAGATACAATGTTATCGACGATAACTCTTTGTCTGTAATTCATCGATTCGAGGAATAAGATATGAGAAATTAAACTAAGTAGATGATGAAACATCGAAAAACTACTAACAGAATGGATTTAATCAACGTATTTATTCCTTTTAAATCTTTAAAGACGTTTGCTTGTGAAAGTAAATCTGTGTCATTTTTATGACGAATGGCGATGGTAAAGGGTATGAAATTAACTCTGACAAAATCAATTCACTTCCAAATCACTTATCTCTTATAAGCATTCTAAAATGCGATTTATTCTATGTAGAACCCTTTGATGCATCTTTTTTCAAGGAAGTTTGTCTTACTAAATCGTGTTTGATGTCGGAAACATGGGTTATTACGACTCAAATTACATGTTTTTATTTTATGAGATGACCTTCAATTTTATCCGGATTTCCGTTAATCGTCGAGCAGATGCTTTTAGGGGAGGGGGAACAATCAACCCACGCATATGCAAGGATCTGTCTGTTTAAATTGCAGGTGTTTTGTTCTAATCGAACTGCCTAGGGGTCCACTTTGCTATTGTTTGCCGCTCAAGTTAAATGAGGCCGGCAGGCTTTCAGCTTCTTGGGCAGCTGGTTAGATCTAGAGCCTCGGCTTTTTCAAGGCTAGAACCTTTGGTGGCCCTTTCGGGATTTATCGGTTTGGAGGTGTGTAGCTTTTCCTTCTTTTTATTATTCTTTTCTTATTGAATAATAAATAAGATGAGTCATGAATCCTATGGGAATACGAAACAAAGTTTAGAATATCATACTATTTGTATGAAGAATGCATTCATTTTGAGGGAACCTATCGAAAATATAAAAAAATGTTTTCCACTTGTTTATCAATGTATGTAGTAAAATTAATTGCTTTTAAAAAGACAGGAAATATAAATTTGCGGAATCATCATACAATTACATTATTTTTTTATTATCTCCTACTTTTATTACTGAAATTATTAGTGAATATTGGGAACTTTAGACTTCTATCTTACTGCAATCGAATATTTTTCATCATGTGCTTTAGTGCATCAGAATTAAATTTTATCATAAAAAATATGTTTCGATATAAATGTGACCACTAAAACTGTGATAACTAAAATTGTATGCAAAAAATAATGACATTCTTTTTTTTTAAAGTTTGTCTAGTGAATATAATTTCAACTATTCGATTTTGCATCCTACATAGATTATATTTTTTATAATTAAATATATATTTATTTTCAATGAAATTGACTTTTGTTGAAAAAACTTTTATTATTGCGTTAAAACATAAAATCACCACATTTAAACTACTACAAAATATGTAAAATCTGTTAGGTTAAGTTTATTTTTGCAAACGGAATAAATGCAAGTAATATTCATAATAAATAAATATAAGAACTTTGATTTGAAATACGCCTTTTATTGGTTTATCTTTAGCGTCTAGAGTAATTTTTGTATATAAAACAATCTTGAAGGTACAGGGAAATTGGAAATGCACAGTTATTTTCAGTTTTAGACCACTTGCTTATAGTGTAGAGGGGATATGTAATAGTTAGCATACCTTTACTTCCTGTTTTTTCTCCACCATTCTGAAACATTGAAAAGAACCGATGCTTTCCTTAGAATTTTGATCTTACGGTTTTTAAAGCAAGCTTCATTTTGTAAGAAATATTATAAGTGCTTTTTTGCAAATACTATGTTTTCATTAGAAAAATATTATGTTTTGAGTCAATTCAAATATTTTGTATCGAAATAAGATCTGTTGTATTGAATAAATTTTTTAAGTATTGATATTATGACAATTGGTGTGCTGCATATTAAAACACATATAGATTAAATGTGAAGAATTCTTTACTTAATGAGTATTATATACCATCATACATCATTACATACATCCATACAAAGGATTCCATGTAATTACATACATCCCTTTAAATTACTCCCATTGCTATAATAAGGAATATTTGAACTAACCTCATTTGGAAACAACAATTGAAACCGTCTTATGGGTAGGTCGAAAAATCGGAGAAGTAGAAATATCTTTTAGAATCCTTGAATTCACCTTATGGTATAAAATTCTGCAGTCCCTCCTTTTGGAAATTCGTTTTGAATGGCGGCTGTTTTATAAATCCAATGTAATGAGCCGTTTGCACATGGTAGCTAGCGGAACTGCATACAGAATGAGCTCATTTGATATCCCAAAGTTATATAATTTTGTTGAACCTGGCCGAATCTAACCTTATATTCAATAAACTGATGAAAATAACTGATGAGAAGTGTTTGGTGTTATTTTCAGAAAGAGTTTGTCTATACCCTTAAGAAAAGGCGAACTAACAAGCAGAAATTGTATCGCAGTCTTTAACGATGAGGAACACGAAAAAAAAAAATTTTAGAGTGGTTTTTGAAAAGCCCGAATTCATCAAAAAAAATTAAGTAACAGTATTAATGAAACCGAAATAACAGCCGTAAGAAAAACTGTGAAAGTACACGCAGGATAAAGAAATCAAGCACTTAATGTCTTAGTTATCCTAAAAATAATGAATAACCGTCAGTGTTGTTTGTAACTTCAAGATTTATTTCCAACAAAGCAATACAAATAACTGATAAAGAGTGCTTGTGGCTATTTTTCCAATTGTGATTTGAAAACAGCAAAATTGCTAATGAGTTTAGTTGCTTAGTGTGCTCTGGTGGAGAACTCGTAAATATTGCCATACATGCGAAAGTTGTATGAATTTAAACTTCATTGTTAATTATTAGTTTAATAATGCAAATTATTTTTAAAATTTATTTGTAATTAAAATAAAGTATTCGAACATTAGATAAAATTTTATCCATTTATATATTTTTAGAATTTATGACAAATAAAAACAGCATTTTTATTTTTTATTTGATCCTAAGTTGCATGTAAAATATTTTCTAACATAATATGCGAAATACAGAGTCATAAGAAATAAAACCCCGCAAATGAAATTTTTTTAAAATTAATTTCAGAAAGTGAGTTAATTAGAAGAAAGGAACTGCTCTCACTTCACTCTGAAAGCTATTAGAGTCAATGAACATTGAAAGATGGTCCATGCGAAATGTTCTGCTACCTAACTACATTATTAAATGTTCGGCTGCCTAACTGCATTAAATACTCTGGCCTCCCTGTAGACGAATCATGACCTGAAAGTTACTTGCTTTCTGTTAAAAGAGGAAAAAAACTTTCTAGAAAAAAATGCATTTGAAGGCTACATGCTCCTAAAAAAGGGGATTCCTGTTATTTGCTAACTCTCTGGAGCATCCCATGTTATCCGAATAGCTCGATCGATGGCAGATAATTAAAATTGCCGTAATTAAATTTAAAGGGACTTAGGAAAATCCAAAAGCCCTCGTGATTCAAAGTCAAAGTGCCTTTTTTTTTCTTTGAATTCAAGGGCTGAAAATAGAATTAATTTTAAAAGCGCGAAAAAATTGAATTAACTGCTGGATTCTCCCATGTAGCCAGCCTAATAGGGCGAAACAGCAAGTCAGATAGACCGGAATTCTATCAACTTATAAATTTTTGCCACCAATATCAAAAGACAAAGTTTTTATTCCAAAATTCACTGTTATCATGCATATTTTCTCACTTCTTATTGAATGTAAGCTTTTCTTTATCTGACGCCATGTACAATATGAATATGGCCGGGTGAATCATTGAAGCAGTTGTCGGTATCATGTTGAGTTAAAATAGAAGGCTCTGTACTGGTAGTTATATATATTTATGAAATGCAAAGTTTTTATATCAAAGTTCACTGTTATCATACAAATTTTCACACTTATTGAGTGTAAACTTTGTTGTCTCACGCCACGTAGAGTGCGAATATGGCCCGGTGAATCATAGAAGCAATTGTCGGTATCATGTTAAGTTAAAATAGAAGGTTCAGCACTGGTTGTTATATATATTTATACACCACACTGAGCAATTTATGAGAAAAAGTAAGTTAAAGGTATCAGTTGCTCACATTTTTGCATAAATTCTGTAATACGTAACTTAATTATAATTTCCTTTAAAAAAAACCTAGGTGGCCGGTTAGTACGTAAGCCGGATAATCGTGAACTAGTATTTGGGTATCTATTGTTCTTGTATACTTAAAAGCATATGTGCACTAAAAAGTTTTTCTTTATATCTTTTAAAATTCATAAGTTTTTTCATTCTAATAGTTAACATTTGGCAAAATAAATTGCAAAATTTAATTTCACTATTGCATTTTTTCAAATCGAAAATTATCCTCAAAATATTTAAAAAATTAGATACATTATACATGAAATAGGTGTATTTTGCAATCCCATTCTTTAGAATTTTTCATTGTAGGACGTATTTATTGATTTTTTTTTCGAGCATTTTTAAAATTTTTCAAATAAGAAATTGCAAATAGTACTTTTTTGGAAAATCGTTAAGGTTCTTCTTTTAAAAAAGTTTCCATCAATACCTTATTCTGGAAACGGCTTCTGTAATAATGTAAAGTCTTTTTTATTTATTGTTAATCATGACAGTTTCATGATCTGAACGTCAAATCGGTATTCATTAAAAACTCGTGGCAGAAAATATGTTCTTCTAATGTTATTTTTAATGATGTTGCAGAACTGGCAATGAGGATACTTAGTTTTTCATTTTTTTTTCAAAGAGCACATTCTTTCAAACATTCTTTTGATAAAACCGCTTTTTTATTTACAAGTTGTAATTAATTTTTTTTGCCTCATAAAATTTTTAATTAAGTAAATGAGCTGAGTTTGCTTAAGTGAGTTTCATTTTCACCCTTGCTCTATTTTCATTCATCACTGAAGCTTTAATTGCCAACTTTCCAACTAACTCTAATCATTTAACACACCATTTAATGAGCAAAAGCTCACTTACAGCTTTGTCATTAAAAATTAATTTAGTTACTGCTAAACAGTTATGAAATTCTTTTTTTTTTTCACGCTTTTTGATTCTTTAAGGTCATCCTTCATTCCACTGTTAAAAAATATTAATGATTCTTTATAAAAGATGGATTCTTCTTTATATGAATGTTGCAGGTTTTATAGCATGATGGCAAGATTTGTTAGCAATCACGTTCAGTGGATTCTATTATGGTTTTAGAATGTAGGTCCTTTTTAAATGAACAAGTTGCATTTGAAAAAGGAAAGTATAATTGTCGGTGTTTATCTTGTTCAATTTGCTCTAACAATTAATACTCATTATCCTTGTTTTGACTTTTTTTGTGTACGATATATGCATAGACTGTAGTAGTGTAATCGTTAAAAGGTTCGATTCTTTGTTTTAGTGAATTTTTATGTCCTGGATTTTCTCTTGAAGAATAGACCGATTCCTATAGATTAAATAGGCAATCCCAGTTTCGGATGATTACAGTATCTAGTTTAACGATTGCAGTACCGATCACAGTGTCAGACGATTACAGTATCCAGTTTAACGATTGCAGTACCGATCACACTATCAGACGATTACAGTATCCAGTTTAACGATTGCAGTACCGATCACAGTGTCAGACGATTGCAGTACCGATCACAGTGTCAGACGATTGCAGTACCGATCACAGTTTCGGACGATTACAGTATCCAGTTTAACGATTGCAGTACCAATCACAGTTTCAGACGATTACACTATCTAGTTTAATGATTACGGTACCAATCCGGACGATTTAAAAAATACAACAAATTAAACTTTCGAAGTTTAATATACAATTCTATTGCATCGATATTGCAGATTTCAGTCAAATTTCGGACCGGATCTTTGAATGTGTTGGTTGGTTGTTAATCCGTGAATTCGTTTCTAAATGAAACAGATCACTCAAAACTGCAGAAATGCAGTTAAAGTTAATATCTTGCAAATGATGCAGATAATTTTAATAACTTGCAAATGATTTATTTGTTTCTGCTTCAAAAAATAAATTTTGTGATAGGGAATGATGATAATATAATATTTTGCTAGGACTCCACTGTACAAGAATCTTTTATAATTACAGTAAATATAAATAGTCACAGATTTTTTTAATTACTAGAGAATAATGAATATATGCATATGTTATGGAATTGTATATTAAAACTTATTATTTATTGAACTAAATCAAATTCAGTAGCCGATTCGTCAGTTGAAATAGAAGCAAAATGTGTATGAGTTTCATCATATATTGCGAAATCGAACGTATAAGCGTACTGAAGAGTCTAGGGAATTCCCCCACTGTTTAAAATTAATTCTATAATAAATTTCAGAATGAATTTATCGTAGAAGTGAATCATGATAAATTCAGAATGAATTTATCATGAATGCAGTTGTTGTCGTGTCCGTGTTTTTTCACGGAAAAGGGGTGCAGTAGCTTCTGAGGGTAAAGACCCCTGAGCACCCAGATGGCAGAAGTCCGACTTCTAGCTCACACACACGACACAACCCTTTTTAGGGGGTGGTCGAATTCATTCATGCATTCATTCATCCATCAGCAAGTCGGAATTTAAATCCAAATCAGAGACCGACTCATCCCTGATTCAGTACCCCCAGAGGTATCGTTTTGTTATGGGAACTTGGAGGACTTTGTCGACATATTGAATGTGCCCCAACTGCCATTAGCCAACACGGCGGTCTTTGGCCAAGACGAGGACAGAACCCACGACCTTTCGGTTACGAGACTGACGCTCTACCAACCAGGCTACCGCGACCTCAAATTACAAATTAATATACTTTATTATTTAAGGTTGTGAAAGTTGTAAATTCAATGATTATTTTATTGTTTTTTACCGTAAAAGAATTATTTTTGACTGAAAATTCAAGTACATCGATGTATTATTTTAGGTGGTAATTTACTGTAAACCATGGAATATTTCATATTATAATCTTGTTCCATGGAAAAATTACTTAAAAAAATAATGTATTAGAACATAGAGGCAATAGACATAAGATTTCATCAAGAATGAAGAAATGAAAATAAAATATGATAAAATAATTTAGGGATTTTATTCACTGTGAATAAAAGCCGTAGCTACTTTACTGAATTTTCTTTTTTTTTATGCTTTCATTTGTGACAAGTTTTTAAATGCAAAGAAATTTATTTGAAACACCATCTTGAGCTTTTGTGAAGGTAAAATTTTCTTACTTATTTCGTCAGAATTACAATTACGTTTAAAATGTTACGGTTAACGAACAATTAAAGTATTTTTATTAACTATTAGCACCATTAATCATCAAAATCATTCTGAAATTTTAAGAATTCTACATAAGAATGCGATCTGATACCTATAAAATACTAGTGAAGGCTTTCAAATAATATTATTTTTGAAACTACAAGTCACAGAATACTATTTTTTCCTTCTTTCAAAGTATATATATATATATATATATATATATATATATATATATATAATATAAAGTTTTCAATATTCTCGGATAATTAAAGAAATCTGTAACTATTTATATTTACTACAATTGTTAACGATTCTTGTATAGTTATATTGAAATAGGAGCCTTAACATATTATACTTATAAAGTATTATATTTTCACTATTTCCTTTCACAAAATTGATTTTTTTTAAAGCAGTAACACATAAATTATTTACAAGTTGTAATTTCAATAAACTTCCATGCATATAATCATTTTAATATATAATATCTTACTACGTTTCTGTTGACCTTTTTGTATACCCATAATAAAAAAGGAGACAGTATTTTTTATATAAAATTCTTGATGATTGGATTTTAGAAATCTGTCTTTTAAACGAATTCATTCTTGTAGATTTTTTATAATTATATTCATTAATTTATAATATTTGGTAGAGAATACAGATTTTCAAACTTTTCAATAAAGTATTAACCCAATTATTTCCGAAATTTTATGGACTAAGTTTGTTTTTTAAAATATATTTGAAATGCATTTTCTTAATGTCCGGTAAAAAAAAAAGTTTAAATACCTTTTTTTAAAATTTTTTTTGTTCTTTTTCTATTTACTTATTTTTTTAACACATTGCTTTGGTTGTAATAAATAGTATATAATTTTACGTGTTTTCATTTCTACTTAAAAATCAATTAATTTATCTTTCTGTATATTTAGCAGATAAGAAAGATTTCAAGGGGACATTATAATAAAAAAATATGAACATAGAGAATTTTTTTTGGCATTATACCTAGTCCTATTTTTCACGTTTTACCAAAGTTTTTCGATAGATGGCGGCACAAGTATTATAAACAACGCAATGCTGCAGAACCAGTAAATACAAGGAACAAAACGAGATGTGTCTAATTGCAAAAACAAAATTTCTCTTCGTTTCTACATAATTTTTTTGCCTGCTGTTTGACTTTTCCATTGGGATTTTTTGGGGGGTTACTTTGAATTTTAATAAAATTTCTTAAATTGAGAAATAATTATAATTTTCAATTTTAGAAATTAATTATAAATGTAAAAGTATTGACTGAAAATTTGAAATAGAAATTTTAGTTGATATTTTTCGACCATTTATATATATAAAAAATGGTGTGTTTATTATTTCAATACAGTAATTTTACATTTACCATCTTACCGTCTATTAAATATATTTTAATTATATATTTTTCCTTTTTTTGTCCTAGTAACTTTGTATACTTTATTTCACTTTATTCAGAAATCAGAAACTAAATAGTATGACATGACGCATCTTAAATTTAAAAAAAAAATAATAATAAAAGATGAATTCTGCTTATTTAAAATATTTGTTCATCTCTTGTAATGTTTAACTTTGAGATTAGACTTGTGTTTGCTTAAGAGTTAAACTGGCTTGTAGGATTTGGATGAACAAAGCATCGAACTTCCGTATATATTTCGTAGAGTTTAAACTATGAAATGGATGTGACCTCTGGGTGCATTTTCGAAAACTGATACCAAAATAAATGTTTTAGAATACACGAATTCTAAACAATTTTATTTTATTTCTGTAAATATACTCTTATTCCAGTATATATAATCTTAACCCTACTGTATGTGAAGTTCTTCTTCAACTGTATGTGATCTTCTATTCTGATTTTAAATAGGTCAAAAACATCTGCTCAAATCAGAAATCTCTCTCCCCAGCTTCCTGTAAATATACTCTAATTCTTAATCATAACAAATACTGACTTATTCTATCGTACAAGATGAGGTTTTTTTTGTCCAACTTTTAAAAAAAGCAAACATTTTTGAAAAATGTAACTTTTTAGCTGTCTTTTAGAATTGTTTATTTTTTTAGCAACATATTTTTTAAATTATTTATTCGATGAAATTTTTTAATATAACGTTTCAAAATAAAATTTCAAAAGCAAGAAATTATTTTAAATTTCTGCGCAAAAGTTTATGAATTTGGTGAAAGTAAGGTTTTGATCTCCCAATGAGGTACAAAACAGACATTTCATATTTTATTATTTTTTTTTTGTTCCTCTTATTTATATTCATAAAAAGTAAATTATATTCATGCGAAATAAATTCTTTTTGTGTAATATAAATTATTTCACAAAAGTTTAATAATTTAACTAAAATAAAGCTTGGGCAAATAAATAAAGATTTTATTATTTTTCTTCTTCCTGTTACTTATATTTTTGTAAAGTGAATTATTAAAAAAATTACGATAAACTACCTAATAAAGCAAGCAAAAATAAAATTAAATAAATAACAAATGAATTATTGAAGATAATTTCGCGAACAGTTACTTTGATTCTAATAACACTAATATTTTAATTGGTTTGTTCCCTATCTATTATTCGTAATCATATGCTTATTATCTATTTGTAAGCTTAATATTAAAGTTTATTGAAATAAGCTTAAATCTGTCGATTTTGAGGTTTTCCGGCTATATTTTTTAAAAACTGATTCATATATTTGAAACAATTTATAGATTTTTTAAAAATTTTTAGAATCAAACCAAATATTAATTTTAAATTAAAGAAGAGGAAGGCAGCATTAAATCTTTATGGTACTTACTTAATGAATAACATATTTGGGAAAATGATAGTTTATATTTAACTCTCTAAGGGTTCCACATGTAATTCGATGTAGCCCCAAGATATCTTAAAATAAATTAATTACAATAAAAATAATTCCCATTTCTTTTCCATCTTTTCCGAGCAAACGATATATATATTTTTGAATCTTAATGACGAATTATTAATTTTCAAAATTGCTCATAGCTTAAGAACCAACCATTGTTGTTTTCATTTTGAGTATTCCTACTTCTGACAGTCTCAAAATGTAATACGTAAGTACACAGACACGTAAAAAAATAGAAATGAAATAAATAAAAAGTATTAAAGCAGTTCTTTTTTTCTTTTATATAAAAAGTATAAATGGTCTTTTCGCATGAAAGGCTTCATAATTCAATTGAATCATACGATGTGCTCATTAGATTAATATCTCCATTCCAAGCAGATTTTCAATTAGATGTTTGAATCGGACAGCATGTAATAAAACGACTAAATAATTATGATTCAAAAATATGAATGCGACTCGTTTCTCACTGTAAACTTTGCTCTACATATTCTTTGAATTACATTCAACCCTTGTTATCAGTATTAAAAGAAAATTATCCGTGGTCTCCTTTTAAATGCATTTCTCTTTACTATTTAATGAAATTATGTCTTCTACCATAAAGCAGAAGCATTTCAAAAGCCTTTCACCTCCATATTTTAAAGAGAATTTTTGTTAATGGATCTGTTAAGGAGATTTACTCTGAAAAAACATCTTTTTCATTACAAAGAAATGAATAATTCATTAAGCATGAAAAAAAAATCATCGTTTATATTCGCTTTAGAAAATGTGCTTTTCCGTTGACAAATTCCCTGTCTCAGTTAAAATATTTAATAAGAGTTCTAATGTATCCTTTTGTTCCTGACAAGATTTAAGTTAGAAAGATTTTTCAAATTATGCTCTCTTTATTTTTTTATGTGCGTGGTTATATGTACGTGTACCGATCAAGCAGAAACGTTAAAGGAATAATAAATAGCCAATTGATGGTATGTTTATTTTCTCTGTGAAGTCATAAAACAGTTTGATTTTTAGTTTTTATTTCAAGGATTTATTATCATGAGGAAACATAATATTGTTTTCGTTTGAGATTTTTAGAAATGTGAAGACATCAAATCGGCAATATATCACTTTTTTTTAAATTTTGAAATCGACTTTCACTGTATAGATTTTGAAATATCGTCTGCTAATGTAGTTTTATTTTGAAATAGTAGATCGTAACTGTATAACCGGGCTTCCCTGTATAGCTTTTGAATTATCTATCGTCTGCTGTTGTAGTTTTTCCTTTGGAAATCACTGGCCTATTACCTTTTTCATGCAGCGTTTTTTAAAAAATAAACCAAACAAGTTAAAATATTGTATGTTTAATGCATTAAGAATATTGATTCAGGGATAATTTCACATAATTAAAATAGGTTTATTAGAAAATAATGCCGAAGGTTGTCACATTTGAAGATTTAATTTATTTGGATTTGATTAATTTGTTATTAACCAGTTTAAACTGGTTTGAAATAATCACATTACGCACACGTCGATATTTAGAAAGATAAAGGAGATTTTCATCGCAAAATCGATCGAGCTCTAAAATTTCGTTTACCAGCTAGAAAAGTTGAAAATGAAAGTTTAAAAAGAATTATTATTACATACAGAGAGAGGGGGGAGGATAGAGACCAATCGAGAAGTCTCGTGATTGTTTAAAAGTGGTTAATGATTTAAATAAATTGGCAAATAATAGTTAAAAAATAATAAAATTATCACACGATAACCTAAAATTTGAGATAGTAGATTTCATTAAATCTGTTTTTTTTTCCTATTAGTTTAATTAAAAGTTTTGAAGTTTTGTTTTAGTTCAAAATAACTTTTTTCGAATTTCGTATACAGCTGCATTATAAGAATTACTATACATTCGAGGTACCAATTTAGCTCAGGAAAAATAAACCATTTTCAATGAAACACGGCATTCAAGAATTGAAAAAGAAGAATTAATTTGTAACACTTCGGGTGAAATTGTGTTTTTCTTTAATTTATTTGGAAGATTCTAGAGACTTTAATGAAATAGACCGTAATAAATTATTTATCTTCTCTCTTTCCCATGAAGAATATATTGAAAAATATTTTTCTTCAGATTTGGGTTAGGTCATGATATTTATTCATTTAAATTATTTACCTGAAAATCATACTTACTCCCAATTCTCGTACTTTTAAATTTATCGACTGAATTTTTTTAATTTAATGCAAAAATAACGTAGACTCTTTAAATAAACAAAAGTTGTTTTATAGACCTTCAGTTGAATAAAAATGGCTACATAATTCTCAAAGTCATCTTTGCAATTAAAAGATAATATCTAATTATAAAGCAGACATTTAAATATTTAGGTTATTAAAGCAGCCAAATATTAGCTGAAAGAAATCAAATCTAGCGCTTTAACTATTTAAAAATAATTTAATTTAAAATACTTGTCATTTGTATGCTTGCGGTAAAACCTGGTGTCAAGGTAAAGTATCTATTATAGCCAATGTGTTAATTAACGTCAATAAATAATCGCCGATAAAAGTTATTAATCGATTTATCAAAATGACAGGTTATTATTAATATTAATCAGTCAACCAATGATAGCCAGTTACTATCAGTGCTAATCTAATTTGTTGTTATTATTAATAACTGGTTAATAACATTGACTGTAACATATTTACTTCTGATTATATATCGTTAGAAATAAAATACATTCCTAACTGCTCAGTGAATAAGTTTCGAATCGATGTTAAATAACAGAATTATAAATAGAGAAAAAAAAATTATTATTATTAAAGTTATAACATTTCTTTTTTATTTATATTATTATGTTTTAGAAAGCAGTAAAATATTGCAAAAAACATTTATTTCAAACTTAACCATTGTAATATGAGTAAAAAAAATCTTTTAATTTCATTGTTTATCAAACATTATTTATGTGGGAACTGCTAACAGAGCTTATATCCTGTATGGTACCATGTTACGTCATTGATCACATGATACTTTCCCGCCATAATTGGCAGACGAGAGTTTGGCAGTGAGACGGTTAAACATATCGCTCAGGTTCATGTAGTTTTTGATGTTAGTTTAGTTATTTTTAGTCCTTTAATCCTAATAAATATATTTTCGTATTAATGCTGGTTTTGCCTTTCCCCACATTTTAATCATTTTTATTTAAAAATTCATCATTACTTATTCTTGTAATAATGGTATAATCAATATTACATTATAAATATAACCGTTATTTCATATTGATAATGATTAATTAAAATTATTACTGTTTATTAGTATTCATCATTTTGTAAAGTAAATATCTTTTTTTTATCAAAAGTTAATTTGATCAAAATATTAAAATAAAAATTATAAGTAATTAGTATAAATAATTAGTATGTAATAAGTAATAGTAATTATTATATAATAAGTAATTAGTATAAGTAATAAGTACATAAAAATATAAGTTTTTTATCATTACTTATAATTATCATCATCATCATTAGTGTATCACTATAATCATTATTTTAAAACGATAATCATTAATTAAACAGAACTATAATTATTAATATTATTTATTAATGTTTTTTTTAAATAAATATCTTTCCATTTAATGAAATATTATCTTTTAAGAATAAAAAAAAGCTTAAAAACTTACAGACAATGTTTGATTTTAATCTTAATTTGTGTTAAAATATTGTATGTACTCAAAATATGAAAACTGGTAAGCATTTGAACAATTAATAATTTCTAAAATTGGAATAAGAAATTACAGGTTTACTGCCTTGAATATCTGCTATTCATGATGAAACGTTTAATAAATTTCTTGATGCATTAATTATTTTCATGTTCTGAAATAAAATGATCGTATCATTCTATTTTTCTTTTAATTTAGAACATTGTGTTTTAGAATGAAGTAAAATAGTGCAGAAGAAGCTTAGTACAAATTTTGCCATTGTAAGAGCATCCATATGAATAAAAAAAAATTGATTTAAGTATTCATCAAAAATTATTTATCTTATTTTTAATTAAAAGATAATTACCATCATATCAATATAATCATTATTTCAGAATGATAATCTTTAATTAAAAATATGCATAACTATTATTATTATTTAATAATATTTATCATTCTGCAAAGTAAAGATTTTACCATTTAATGAAATAGTATGTTTTAAGCAGTGAATAAAGAAAAGCTTAAAAATTTTAAGCCTTATAAACAAATTAACAAAACTTAAAGGTTTATAAACAAATTAAGTTAAAAAGAATAAACTATCTCTAGACAATATATTCTTTTTAACTTAATTTGTGTTAAAATATTATATGTGTACATGTAGTACAAAAAATGTTTATTGCAAATTTTGCCATTGTAATCTGAATAAGAAAACTGATTATATATTAAACATTATTTAATTCATTTTTAATTAAAAGCTCATCATTACTTATGCTTTTAATAATGATATAATCATTATTATAACCATTATTTCATAATGATCATCATTATATAAATATAACCATAATAATTATTTAATAGTATTTATTATTTTCTAAGGTAAATACTTCCCACTTAATGAAATATATTTTAAGAAGTGAATAAAATAGACTTAAAAACCTTGCAAATATGTTCTTTTAAACTTAATTTGCGTTAAAAATAGTATGTGTGCGTTAATAGTAGTTTTAAAAATAGTAGTGTAGGTAAATTAAGTTAAAAAGAATAAATTGTCTCTTGACAATATATTCTTTTTACCTTAATTTGTGTTAAAATATTATGTATGCACATGTAGTAGAAAATTTTTTATTGTAAATTTTACCATTGTAATCTGAATGAGAAAACCGATTATTTATTACACATTATTTAATTCATTTTTAATTAAAAGATCATTACTTAATGCTTATAATATAATCATTATTAAAACCATCATTTCGTAATGATAATCATTAAATAAATATAATCCTAAAAATTATTCATCATTTTTAAGGTAAATTTTTTGCCATTTAATAAAATATTATGTTTTAAGAGGTGAATAAAATAAACTTAAAAACAGATTAAGTTTTAAAAACTGTATCAGCAACAGTTTTTAAAACTTAATTTGCGTTAACACGCATAATATTTATTATGTGTGTTCAAAATATTAAATCTAGTAAACAACTGGACCATTAATCATTTCTAAAACTGGAATAAAAAAATTATAAACCTTGAATATCTGCTATTCATAATGAAGCATTTAATAAATTTCTGACTGAGTTATTATTCATTGCATGTTCTAAAATAATATAATCGAACATGAAACCATTTAATTCAAACATCACTGCGAAGGGGCAATCAGTCTGAACAAGAAACCTTATATCTTCATCCTTTATTCGGGAACAATTTATTACGCATCTCTTTTTTGAATAAAAATCCGGTGTAATTCAGTAGCTCCAAAACATCCCCTGTCGATTCTAAGTTTATGAAAAGGAGGCGAACGCACGTGCATAGTAATTGTGGACCGCACACTTTGTCCAATTTTGGAAGCCTGGGCGGCATATACCTTGCCTCTCACGTGCCAGAGATAAAAAGCTACTACAGGCTTCTTCTCTAAAAGCTCTTTCCCCCCGAAAATCAATTACCCTGCAGGGCAAGATTTTTTTAAAACTTTTGTTGTTGTTATTTACCACCCCGAATCTCTGCTGCACCTGCGAAGTGTATTCTTCCTGCTGTAGCATCTACACTGCTTCAAGGCCACTGAGGATGTCACTTGGAAGTGTTGGCGATTTTCTGAGAGTCACTTTAAAAGACAAGTAGAATAGGCTTTTCGTTCGTAATGTCATTGGCGATGCAAAAGGAAGATTTAATAAAAGAATAAGATTTAATAAAAGAATGATCTTCTTTCTGTTCTTTTCTTTTAACAAAAGGTCTTCTTTCTTTCTTTTCTTAAAAAAAAAAAAAAAGAAACAGAAAGAGAAAGATTTTTTTTCTTTTTTTTAAAAACAAAAAATCGTTTGTTTTCCTTTTTTTTTAAAAAAAAGGACAAAAAAATCTTTTTTTCTTCCTTTTTTTCCTTTTTTTTAAGAAAAACAAAAAACAAAAAGGCTTTTTTTTTTCAAAAAAAGGAAGATTTTTTCTTTTTTTACTTTTTTTTTAAAAAAACAAACAAAGGATCTTCTTTCTTTCTTTTCTTTAAAAAGCAAAAGATCTTCTTTCTTTTTTTTCTTTTTTTTTAAGTGAAAGATTTTCTTTCTTTCTTCCTTTATTTCATTTCTTTTTTAAAAAAATAAAAACGAAAGATCTTTTGTTTCTTTTTTGAGTGTAAAATAAGTATGAAAATATTCATGGACTAAAGAAGGATGAGAGAGTGTTATTACTTAGCTGGATTGCATCGGAAATATTATCCTTTGTTTTTGAAATTTTAGATTGAAAAATTTTTTTTTTCTTGTTGGTATTTCTCGAAATTTTTCGGCAAAATTCTTGATGAAAAGTGTGATTCGTTTTTCCTTTTCCTAGATATTGTTTATACAATTATTATATTGTATAATATTATATTTATACATAATTATACATATTTATATATAATTATACATTTTATACAATTTAAAAAAATCTTCCTCCTGTTCGTGAAGGAAATATTATTTGCTTTCTGGGAAATGATTTTTAAATTCAGATATGAAATTGTAAAGTTTTATTGTTTTTGAAAAAGAATAATAGAAATTCGAGTTGAAATGAATATATGAATACTTGATACCAATACTGCGGGGGGGGGGGGACTTCGACATCAGTAGTGTAGAAACATGATGTTGGGGGAAAGATAAACAGGTTCTTGGATCATTGTAGAGATAAAATATTTTGTTCATACGCTACATTTTAAAGTCATAATATAATAAGATGAGAAAATAAATAAATAAAGTTATTATGAATCAAAGTTATTTAAATTTTGATTTTCAATATGTTTCCTTTAGAAAATATCTTTTTTTTCTCTTTCTCTCTTTTCCTACTAGTATTTAATTATTCTGAAGGCATTTAAAAATTTAGTTTTGATTCAATTTCTAATTTGATGAATAATTTATTCATTATAATATAAACTTATAGCTCTACGGTTGATGAACAGCTAGACTTCTTTGCGTTCTATTGCAATCTTTAACAAAATAAGACTTAGGGAAAATTAGAATGTTTTTTTCCAGCAGCAGAACAGAATAATTGCAGAAATATACGACAATCTAGTTTGCTAATAGGGTATCAAAAGAAAAATTAGTGGAAATTATTGCGTTTGAAAATGCCTCACTTGTAACTCAAGTGATTTTTTTTTAACTACATATATACTTAAGTGATTTTTTTAGCACTTAAAGTTAGACTAGTGCTTAGCTTAGAATTGATGAACCACTGATCATGATTGGCTTCAAAAGATAATATTATGCCGAAAACTCACTCACTTACTTTCGTTATGCCATTGTTTGTTGTCTCTTTTCTTTAATCAAACACACTGACTTAGTTCATTTTTTCCTTTAGTTAAACTATAACTGATAACGTTTATTTACCAAAGAAATTCTTATATAATAATAAAAAAAGCCTTCGTGTTATTCCTCTGAGTAAACTAACCCAAATTGTTCCAAAGTTTGCAGTGAAATTTTATGTCAAGGAGGTATGCTGTTGAAAACAATTTCCTTAATACATTCGCTGCCACTGACGCTCCTGTGCGTTAAAAATAATATGTAATTATACCAAACCAAAAGACTTTAAAATACATTTTTTTCTTATTTTCTCATTTATAATTATCAACTGTGGTATCGTGCCGCTTTAATTTTAATTAAAAATTGTACCTTCATTTGATTAATCTAATACTATAATACGAGGAATGGTTGCCAAGTCGAAAATCGCCCCAGAATTAATAAACTCCGGTAAACTTGGGGGTCTGGGGTTTTTGGCCACGAGGAATCGATTGGCGCCGGTTTTGAAGCGCTACGGTCGAGCAGTTCGGAGTTACAGATAGGATATTTTCAAACTTTATTAGTTCGCCATAATGGCTACTTAAATTTTCAAGCGGTAACGTGCTGCCATCTATAGCCAATTAGGCGAACTAATAAAGTTTTATGTTTATGCTGTTATAGGTTTATAATATGTTTGGTTTTTCTAAATAAATTTGTCAAAAATATGGAACTTCAACACACTTCAATCTTTACCTTTTTATTACCTTTGAATAGAATAGTTCCCTTTCCAAACTCTAACTTTGTTTAGAATAGTTTACAATGGTGCACTTTAACCGGTTATCTTTTCACCAATGGTTTCACAAATTTTCTTATGGCATGTATTGTTTTGATAAATCACAATTAAAAATTTAAATCTTCGAGTTAGCTTCGATACCTGTTTTCTCCGAGCGGAGCTCGTCACCCGCTGGTATATTTAAAAGTATATTTTTCTGTAAGATTCCCATTATAATGTGCAAAATTGTTTTCCCATTCTTAGTGCTTTGAATTTTATTTCATTAATATTTTTAACTCAATAATGATTTTACTCTAAAATCTTTTCTTATAACAAATTATTAGATTACTTTCAAAATATTTTAATATCAAAAAAAGGTAGTAACAACTTATTGTCATATTCTTATAGATAAACATTTGACCTTTATAAGGAAAGGCTTAATGTCTGGATATACTAATTCAAATGTCATCTCTTCCTACAATAATAATGGGACAAATTTTTAAAAATGTATGCCACGTTCTAGTAGATTTCTTTTTATCCAAATTTTTATCTTACTTTTTCATAAGGCGTAGTATAGCCAAACATGGCTCTTGCACCAATAAACTACACGAAAATACTTTTTGATAACTTTATATAATGAAGAAATCTAATAACAAATTCAACCCAAAGTTGTTAAAATAAGTAAAAAAATTTTTTTATTAAGGTACATAATTAGTTCTATAATTTTCTTTTACTTGTAGATAAATTCTTGAGAACTAGGTCATTTAGAACGGCTGGTGTTGGATTCAAAATATTATTTTATCGAAATTTTCTTTCTTCGTATGGTTTGTGGCTAACGGAAAGGGTTAAATGTCCTTCAACTGATGTGGTAAAAATGCTTTGGGGTGGAATTGCCAATCCAGGAATCCTTATCTATTTACATTTCAGAATTAAGAAATCTGCCCCAACGTATTGCTTCAAATCTAGATATCAATAAACAAAAGATTGAAATGACTTGATAATCGAAACAAGTTCATAATCACAATTCACCTTCATTTTACTAGGGCTGTATATTTCATAACGGCAAACATCTAATTAGAATCGTAACAACACTGGTACCAGCATGAAGCATTTAATATTATTGCGATTCGATTAACCACAGTGTAGAACGATGGAATCTAAAACATCTTCAGCAATTTAGAACATCAGAATTGGGTCAAGATCTAATGATGAATCCTACAGAGTGACACCTGCTTAAAAAATTTTTTGGAGTAGTTCTATATAGAGAATATTATAAATGATTCATTTTTCTTCGAATTAAATTTTATCAGAGGGGCTTTAATTCGCGTAAATCATCATCAACTTCAGCGAGTAAGAATATTAGTCATAGGTTGTCGAAAAATTTTAACAATAGGCCGTTCAAGTCGAATAATCAGATTACATGTATCTGGTACCGCTACAAGTTTTCTATAATTTCTATATCTCTAGAATGCAAATTTGATAATTTCATCGAACAACTTTAAATATTTCAAGCTGATACCTGTTTCGCATGGATTCTAATTATAAGGTTGCCACTATTAAACCTCCTGTTTTCATCTGATGCAAGACAATGAAAATTAAAGCCATTTCTTATCTTAAAGTTAAATTTTAGCATAGGGGCTTTAATTCGCGTGCAACATTATCAACTTCAGCGAGTAAGATTATCAGTCATAGGTTGTCGAAAAATTTTAACAATAGACAATTGAAGACGAATAATGGTATTACACGTATTTGGTACCGCTACAGATTTTCTATAATTTCTATATCTCTAGAAATTCATTTTATGCAAATTTCATAACTTCATCAAACGATTTTAAACATTTCAAGCTGATACCTGTTACGCCTCGATTCTAATTATTAGGTTGTCATTATTAAACTTCCAGGTTTCGTATGATGCAAGACAATGAAAATTAAAGCCATTTCTTATCTCAAAGTGAAATTTTATCATAGGAGCTTTAATTCGCGTACAACTTCAGCGAGTAAGAATATCAGTCATAGGTTGTGGAAAAATTTTAACAATAGGCAGTTCAATTCGAATAATGAGATTACTCGTGTTTGGCATCGCTGCAGGTTTTCCACAATTTCTTTATCTCTAAGAAACTTGTTCATGCAAATTTGATAACTTAATCGAACGACTTTAAATATTTCACGCTGATACCTGTTTCGCATCGATTCTAATTAAAAGGCCACTGTTAAACCTCCAACTTTCGTATAATGCAAGACAATGAAAATTAAAACCATTTCTTATCCAAAAAGGAATTAGATAAAAATTAATTATTCCGTCTTCGTGACAACAAAGCCAATGAAGTGGTTTTTCATCTGCGCTACACAATGCCATCAGAAAAGCTTAACGTATTGAACTTATCATAGCGTGCTAAAGACAGAATACCCTGATAAATATTAAATAACTCCTCTGCATAATTTTTATGCATATTCCGAAACGAATTGTGGCTTTCGAGGCGCACATTCATTACCATAAATTTCACGATCCATTACATTTCCACGAAATGAGACGTCGTCGTTGGTAGGTTCGACTGACCTGCTGACTGACTCACAAGAACAGGAAAGGAAAACACGCTTTTTTTTATTTCTTCTTCATCCTCCGCCTGTTTTGACGCACCAAAACCACTCATCAAGAAAAGTGTGGAACGTGAATACCTCATGATTCACATCTACGAACGGACGTTGCTCGGGTTCGTCTTTTGTTTTAGTTGTTCCATTCCATTCATGATTACGAGGGGTGCAAGACCAGTACTCTTGTTGCGCGGTTTCTTCTTTTTTTGGAAATCCTTTGGAGGATACCGATCGTTTCGAACTTCATCCTCCATTGCACCGGTCTTGTTTTCATTCTAATAATACTTTTGAAATTCCTATTGTGTTTTTTTTTCTTTTATACTAGCTGTTACCCGGCGCGTTGCTGTCACAGAAGAAATAATATTGGAAATATCGTTTGAAATTTGAAATAGTTATCTTGTTTAATTAGGAATGATAGAAAAAAAATATTTATTTTCTGGTCAGCAATGAATAAATACATTGAAAGATATATAAAGGTGAAGCATAAATAGTACTTATTTTATTTTTATATTTACATTCATTCTACGATCACAAATTTCCAGTTATCATGTGGGAACATCATTTTTTTAAGTAATTTGTCTTAATAAATTCAAGTGATTAACTAGTTTAAACCGGTTTGAAATAATCGCGAGGCTTCTATCTCTCTCTCTCATATATAATAAATACAGTAAAAACTCCTTATTCGTGCTTTCTTCATTCCCGTTTTCACTATTCGCGGATTTAAAAACTGCAACCCAATTCCTATATTCGTGGCTAAAAATTTCCTTATTCGCGGATCTAATAAGTACATGCATAATAATAAAGGATCCCAATAGGTATTCAACCAAATATCCTTTGTAAATGCCGTCAAATGGACTAATAATGAAAGTAAAATAGATCTTATTACAACTTTGTCTAAAGTATGTTGTTAAATCCAAACTGCAGACATAACCGAAATCGCGAATGGAATAGGATGAGATGGATTCGAACAGATAGATTCAAGTGGCATTCAAGAATTGCTTGAATCGCAAGATGAAGATCTGACTGAAACCGACTTGGAGGAAATGTTAAATTCACAGTCCATTGAAGAAGAGGCTTCAACAAGCACTGGAAACGTGACGTTTAATTTGAAAAATCTTAGTGATGAACATTGATCCGTCTATGGAAAGAAGTCTTATTTTTTAGAGACAAATTGCTAATACGACTGCTGCGGATCAGTCTGAATCGAAGGAGCTTTTAAAAACTGCCAAGCAAGATAAAATTACAAAATTCTTCAAACCATTGCCTAAGCCTTAAGATAATTAATCAAAATGTTCAAACACTTCAATTAAATTGATTTTTTATATAGTTTTTTTTTTTCTCATTTAGGAACGTATTCCCTATAATCCCACATAAATCACCATTCCGTATTCACGGTTTCTGTATTCGCGGCATATTCATGGAACATATACCCCACGAATAAAAAGCTTTTACTGTATGTGCTATTGCAAAATGATAAACTTTTACCAATAAATTCTTTAAACATATTAATTTATACAGAATTTTTTCGGAAACACTATTTTTATAAACATAAACTGCTATTTTCTGATTTTTGATCTCATCAAACAGTTTCACAATGGATTAATTTTAGATCATTAGCCAAATCCTCCAATGTTTACCACTTAAGAATGAATGGATATTTCCCCTCGAGGGAAACGAGAAAATACTTTTATCAAACTTTTATTAAACGCGAGTAAGGTGTTTTTGAACATGTTATAAACATTAAATTATTTATTTTCCACCGAAAAAAAAATTACATTCCATGAAGATAGCAACTAAGATGCCATAGTTCCACGTCAACCCTTTGAAAATGCATCTGCTTTTAGAGAAGCATACGTAATAATAAAGCAATACTGGTAAAAGCAAGCGAAAAAAGAACACTATGTTAAAAAAATATGTTGATGAATATTGCCATTTATGCTTTATTCATTGCCTACGCGATTACGGGCTTCAATTATTTGCTGGCTTCAATTATTCAAAACCCTCCTAACCAGGGCCGGCCTTCTCTATGAAGGAGCCAGAGTGCAAGAAACTATTTAGGGCCCTTAATTTTCAGCAAAGTAAAAAAAAAAAAAAATGAGCGTTTGCATATTTCTTTAATAATGCATGATTTTGTTTTTGCTATTAATTACTCCAGGAAAATGACAATTTTTCCAATTTCTTTTTCGACATTTAGTACAGCAAGTTTGTTATGCGTTATGCCCATATGCTTGACCGAAGATTATTCCTTATTTACTGATTGAGGGTTCAGCATTTATTATATTTAGTAATTAGCAACGTAAAGGATCGTAAAAAATATTACATTAGATATAGACAAATGTCGATAGCTGATGATTTTACAAGTCCATTTGAACTCAGCCTCGACTTCTGGGCGCCGGGCTTCTGTCTTAACATGTCTGACGGGGATTTCCTTATCCGTAAATGAATTTTTCTTGCTTTTTTATAGATATTATTTCGATCTTTGCCTAATAAAGACGTCAGTCGATGCTCAGCCGGCCACTATCTTGTTGACTTTAATATGCGTAACATTATTATTGCTCGGATCTCTGTTTTAATTCTTAATCACAGTGGGGCCCCCCTAAGTTGAGGGGCCTGGGTGCATAGCACCCACCGCACCCCTCAGATGACTGGCCCTGCTCCTAACGAAAACAGGATCCTGTTCTCACCTGATAATAATCTGACTAATTTGGTTGAGTAAAATATATCGTTCTGCAACTGTTCAGGGCTGATTTAGATTTCGCAATTTAACTTTTAAATCATAGTGAAATGGAAAGGAGAGGAAGTTGCATAATCCTGCTTATTACTTGCCACTCCTCAGAACGTCTACTGACTGCAATGAGTGAACATATGAATCATGGCAGATTCATTGTGTGTGCTCAAGTGATTGTGGATTCCACAAAGGTTCTTTGATGGAGTCAGACTTTGAATCTACTTACAGGTCAAAATTCAGAAGGTTATTTTCATGAATTTATAAATAACTAGCTGGTACACGGCCCGTTCTTGTTGCCGAAAAAAATGTTAAATGCAATCACTCAATTATTTGGCAATGTTTTATCGAAATAGGATAAACGGTACGACAGCATAAAAGATACGAACGAACAAATATTCATTTTTATGTATTTGATTTATGTATTCTTTTAGAATGGTAAAACTTGTTGTTCTTTCAGAACGGTGATAAAAGAAACTATTTATTGTATCTCATGATTCTCGTTCAGAATTCTGACATTTGATTTTAGAAAATAGGATTACAATATTTTCTTTTAAAGTTGATCAAACATAGAAACTATATTTACACCATAAAATCAATAATATAGTTTAAAAAAAATAATTTTTGAAAATTAAGAAGGTGCAAATTATTTGTACTACAATATTTTTGGTAGTTACTGCTAAAAATGCTAAATTTAATTAAATTTAAATCTGATTGAATTAAAATTAATTAAAATTTAATCCCAGAAGTTTACTTGCGCAACTGCAATAAAAATGTTACTTCTGAGAATGACTTGCATGACATTTGCGAACTAAAGCTACAAAATATTAACCTCGGCAAGTTGTTTGTAGATTATTCCTTAGTAAATAGATGAGATTTATATTCGATTTTTAAAAAATATTTAGATAATTGTACTATGCCGTAGATGTAAGTAATAAGCTCACCAAGTTCTCTCACAATCGGATGAACGATTTATCTAAATATAAGAGACATAAGGCAAACATTCATTTTTATTTATTTAAATTCTTAAAAGGCGAGTGCATTTCTTAAGAGCACCCAAAGAAATGTAGGACAGTTGAAATGTAAACTAATCGCTTACCGCAGATATAGGAATGATTAAATATCTACATTTAATATTCTTAATACAAGTTTTGCTTCAGTTTTTATATAATTCTTTACATAATAAGGAATGTTGAATTTGAAAAGTAATATTCTTTTATTATTATAAAAATTATCAAATTATTACGAATGAAGAACCGATAACCTTTAAAACATTATTATACACTATTATTTTAAATAACCATTAAGATGTGAATTAAACTAGATAAATTTAAGAATAGCTAATTAATAAAATAAACATTTACATTCATGATTGTTAAAATTTTTTTAGGTAATTTTGAAAAATAAAAATAAATAATGAGTTTAAAAATAATATAATTTTTGATCATTATGAAAATTATAGAATTATTAAAAATAAAGTAACGATTTCCTTTAAAACACAAGAATTACTATTCTACAATTATTTATTGCTATTCTTAATAACCTGTAGGATTAAAAAAAAAACTAGATAAATTTAAGAATAACCAAGTAATAAAAAACGTTTTACTCGTAAATATCAAAAATTAAGGGGTTTTAGTTTTTTTTTAAAAATATTAGTAGTATTTTTTAGAAATGAATGATATCATAGAAAAAGATTAAACCAAGAGTAAATAAATAAATAAATATTTTTAATACTTTATCGAACAAATTTGCAGTTCTGATGTTTTAAAAAAAAATGTTGGATTTTAATGCATTTTTAAATGCCCTTATTTTCTTGTAAGAACATAATAATATATAAAGACAATATCATTTTCTGCTTTTTTCTATATACAATAAGTCACATCACTCAATTTATGGAAAATAAAATATAAGAACTGAATAAAATAAAAAATATCTAAAAACATTTGTTATTCAATCATCCCTACTATTATGTTTGCTATTTCTTACATTTTACTGAGAACTGAAATTCAGTGTTTTATGCTTATATCAATTAAAATATCATTAACACCCTCGATTTATATATAAAAAAACAACTAGTTTTCGGCTAGAAATAGAAATCTGACATGAATAGAAAAAAAAAAAATCTGTCGAAACGATCATTTGTTTTTTCTCAGAAACTGCCATTTTTAACACATGAATTCTTTTGTTTTTTACACTAATAATAGAGCACATATGAAATAAATAGGAAATGCATTAGAAATCGATAAAATAATGTAAGCAATTCTTAGTATAGAATTATGACATGCCATTCTTAGAACGAAAAAGCAGCATTGAGACCTCACACATTTCAATTATAGTTCTTATCCAGTATGTAAGGATATAATATGCTGTAATTCGTATTTTCAACTTTAATTACCCCATCATTATTCAGACTCGTTTAAGTTGATAGCTCCTGACTTCTTCTTGAATATAGGACGTCTTTAATTCCCATAAGGTAATTTAGTAATTACGCGTTATCATTGCAATTGCTGCCGTTTTGGGATTATTTTATACTCGTGATGTTAATTATATATGCTTTATATGAGAATAGTTTCTGGGAAAATTCGAAATGAAAATGATAAATAACAATAGCTTTTTAAAATAAAAATTTAGTAAATAATTTAAATAAGAAAATCATATAATAATGTTGTTGGTTGTTGAAAATTTTATAATAATGTTGTCGCTATTGAAATATGTATTTGTTTATTTATGCATGTCATTGCTCTTAAATGTGATTTTTTAAAAAAGAATTTTTCTATCCCATAATTGTACTTGAATATATTTGAAAAACTTTAAGTTTCATAAATTTGGTCGGAATAAAACAAAACAAATCAAGGCAAATTAGTTCAGATAAATTAGAAAATATTGCATTTAGGTATATTTTTAAGAAATAAATTAATGTGCTTTTTATACACTACTAGCTGGTACCCGGCGCGTTTTTGCCGCAGAAGAAATAATTTTGGAAATATCGTTTAAAATTTAAAATAACTGTCTTGTTTAGTTTAGTTAGGAATAAAATCGTAAATGAATACATTCATTGAAGTTGAATGATATTTAAAAGAGAAGTGTAACTAATTTTTATTCCATTCTTTTTTTATTTTATTATTTAAGAGCTTTAGGGTCGGCAATATTTTTTTGTTTTCCCGTCTTCAGGAGCAACAAATTCATTTCTTGACTGTCCGACTCGTAGCATTCTGCATACAACTGGTTGTGTGAAAAAACTCTTGTCACCTTGGCTAGTTAATTTGACAATAATCTTTGGTTAATAGATGTGGAGAATAGATCCAAAAATAATTTTAATTTTATAATTGCATAATTTTACTATGCCTATAACAATCGGGTTAGTTGCAAGTAATCAGTATTTAAAGTTTTATCGCGGTCAGATGGGCGGTAGGGCAGCTCATTATAGACATAAGACAAATATTCATTTTTATTTATATGGATTAACTTAACATACTTCGTGTTTATGAGGACGAGATTTTGTGATTGATATTTCTCTTGCTGGTGTGCTAGAATTTTGAAATAGTACAATTTTTTTTCTCATTTTCTATGATAATATAATATTTTAATTTTCCTGAGCTTACTTATCTGTAAATAGCTTAATTTAGTTAAGTTTTTGTTTCAAAATCAATAGAGCCATCTGATAGAAGGCATAAGAGGAAAATGATTCTTAAGTGTCCATTATTCTTACAATAATGAAATAAATAAGTTAAAAAATTGAAAGTAATCAAAATAAAAAATTAAAACCTGTTTCTAATGCGCTGTTAAAAGAGTAATTTTTTTTTAAATTCCCAACTCTTTCTACTGAAGTTAAGTAAACCTACGAGCATATTAGCTGTCACTTATCCCTTAAGCTTAACATTTGAACTATAGCTTTTAAGATATATATATATATATATCATTGTAATATAAGAAATGCTAACCAAATCCAATATAAATGAATACGTATATACTATGTTATTGCTTATGGGAGCTTACAACTGCATTATCCCTAGGGCTGCGGTGGCCTGGTGGCTTCAGAACCGGTAGGTTGCAGTTTCGAGGCCCGATTCCACTGAAAAACCGCTGTGTAAGTGGATCTAAATGCACGTTATAGTGGATCTAGTTGCACGTTAAATCCATCGGGGCTAAACGCTCTCCCGTTGGTGTGGTATGGACGTTTGGAGAGGGGGGCTGCAGGCTCAGGTGTCGACTTCGTCAAATGACGGTTCAAAATGACTAGGTCCGTCCCAAAATAGCGGTAGTGTTGCTTCAAAACGGGGCGTTAATGTAACTAAACTACATTAACCCGTTTAGGGCAATGCAGTGTAGTTTATTTTAATATATTTTTTAGGGGCAAAAATGACGATGTGTATATTGCATATTATTAAAATTATTTTAAAATTAAATATCAGAAGTGCGATGCAAAATAAAAATTAAAAACTCTCAATTTAGTGAAAATGTCTATGTAATAATTGTAAATATTATTGAAAAATATATGGCGAAGAAAAAGATTTGCTTTTTTAGAAAGATATTAACAGCAATTGCGAATTAAAATATTCTCATTTAACTTCAATTAGTTGATTAACCTCAACTTCAATTATTACAATCAGTTTTACATAATATGTTAACATGCGAAATGCTTTTAGACGTAAGTAGAATAATTATTCATAAGTTTATTAATAGATCACAAAAATGACAAATAACTTTGCATTACTTAATACACTACATAAATAACATTAAGCCTAAGTGGCATCAAATTTATACAGAAATCTAAAATCTAAAAGTAAATTAAAATTAAAATGAGGTTTAAGAAATATAGTTAACGATCAATAATGATAAGTTACTTAACATTCAAAACTAATAAATAACTTTGTATTACTTAATACATATATAAATGACACTACCCCTCAGTAACATCAAATGTACATAGTGATCAAAATCAAAATCTAAAATAATTTGAAATTAATAAATAAAGTTTAGGATGGAAAACATATCTTTCACTCATAATTACTGCCATATTTACAAATCGTTGTTATTTGGCATAATTAATTAAACACAATATCTAAACACAACTCAAACTTGTTTTAATAATAAGCATGAAAGTGTGAGTGCGTGTCGGCGTTTTGCAAGTCAGACCATGTGACTGAAATTATCTGTGCATGAAATGGGACTAGGATATTCGGAGATCATTTTGTATTTTTTTTCTGACAATTAAGATTTTAATTATTAAAAATTTAGCTGAATTTTGGTATTATCCAGCGATGATCTCCCCAAATAATTTTTTCACAAATATAAATTTCATACCTTTTCAAAATTTAACAAAAGCTGTGTTTTTAATTATATTAATTTGATAATTCAGAGAATATTTTCAAAATTACATCAATAATTAAAATTATTTTCTCTTTACTTTCTAACAACATATTACATTGTTGCCAAAAATTAAAAAAAAAAATCTTTTTTTATCCAATATTTGATGCGGGATTTTTTTTCCATTATTGAAAGCTAGAGAAGTGGCATTATTTTAAATAACTGCTTAGTTTACAAGAAAAATAAAAATAATAGTGAAGTTACAATATCGCGAAATTTTAAACTAAGACAAAATAGAATAAACCTTTTTAATAGCTCTATGATGTTATGAAATTGTCTCCATTAGAAATGTTCACGTACACAATAAATAAAACTTAAACAAGTTAATCAAACTGATATGCAAATGTCAGGAATCATGGACTTAAATTCTAAATGAATCTGGATTCTGTTTATATTTGATTTAACTGAAATCGAATATAACCAATATCGTTGGTGAACTAAATTCTAAATGAATCTGGATTCTGTTTATATTTGATTTAACTGAAATCGAATATAACCAATATCCTTGGTGAACTATTGTGAGATATATTTAGTTACTATACCTGATTTATATATTTGAATCAGGATTTAGATCAAATCCAGCTATGAATAGACTGTCTGGTTGTCTTTTTAAATATGTATCTATAAACTTCTTTAATAAATGAAAGTATAATTGCTGGCTTTCATAAAATAACTATAAATTGTTATGAGTAGCTCTAAAAGGAGATTTGATTGAATAAGAACTCACTTTTTTGCTACGTTTAAAAGATGTCTAAATATTTATAATATTTCAAATAATTGCTGTCTTTCAGAAATGGGATTTCATATTGTTTATCTATATTTCTTGAAAGAGAAACCCTTTTTAAAAAGAACACCAGACCCTGTAGCGGTGGCACATTCTTGAGTTTTAAGCAACAAGCTATTATGCTGTTAATTGCAGAAAGAAAATAAATAAGTGTCCTACTAATGGTCATTTTTTAAAAGAACGGAGATGAAATTTTATAAAGAAAAATGTGTTTCAAACTAGTTATTTGCTGTTTAGTGCTACTTATCTCTTTAAGGCGCTTTCTTTGGTTCAAAAGAAGAGCGGGCATAAAAAGTAACCATGTCACGACGAAATCTCACAAAACTCGTCGTAACTTTTCAGTTCATTATGCAGCATCAAGAGTTGAAGTTGAGCTCATCTCTTTACATCCGAACATCATTTTGACACAGTTCTAAGTAGATTCACTTTACGTGCCTGACATTGATGATTTATTTTAAACAGATATTATTTATGAATCAACAGTTGGGGCTTTAAAGAGCTCTGTTTAGGAGTGGTTTGCAGAAAATAAGAACAAGAACACTTAAGAAAGCAAACACGATCTTTTAATGGACATTATCATTGTCTCAAGTGAACATCCTTTGGGATAGGCTGAAGCAGTATTTTTTCTTCAATATGAAGCGGAAAATAGCCATTTTAAAATTTCTCACGCTGTTATATCGTATATTCTTCAGCACTCACTGCATAATCTATTGACTTAAGCCTAAATAGAATATAAAACAGTAATAAATGAAACTGTGCCAAAAAAAAGTTCTTTGTTTCTTTCTTTATTTATTCCATGCCAAATTGGCAGTTTTTGTGTTGACTATCCTCTATCGAAAGCGCCCAAGGCTCTTCCATTCAGCGCCAATGAAATGAGATTTCTACTTTTAAAAAGGAATTAAAATCGTTCTGGTAATTCATTTAACGAACACAATATATGTTGGGCTTGAGTGTAAACAGACAGGATGAAATGGGGTTGAAGAGCATGGAAGATGACACGAACGCACACGTCGTTGTGCCCGAGCAAACAACTAAAAACCAGAAGGAGGTGATAGCGTTGTCACGGATGTGTTCATACGATCCTTCTGTTTCAAATTTCACAATCGATTCATTATTTTTCCATTAAGTATATTAGCTTTTTAACTCTGAAGTATCGTAATGACTACTTGTTTTAACATTTCTAGAACTAGGACTTTGAAATGCCTACCGTATTACTTGTAGACGTTGTTACATTTGATGCAGAATCATTTTGTCCAAATTCAATGAAAATTAAGGCTATATATATAGATTTTTAATGATGTGGCATTTAAGGTACGTACACACTTAAAACTTTGAAAATTGTTTAAAATATCGTATATTTTTTATTGCTTGAAAATATTCTCTGATTCTTTAGTTTTCAAACTATACCAAGATGTTGTCAATATTCGAAATATTTCTCGAGTTATAAGGATTTTTCTTGAGGCACTTTCACTAAAAATTCTAGTTTTGGCTTTATTTAAAACTCATTTTTGTGAATAATGATATTTTTCCACGATGTTGTGTCATTCAAACAATCATAACTCAACAAAAAAATAACCAAGAACAATTACTCATGTATGTCAAAATAATTTGTAGGATGTTTTGTGCCTCAATCAAAGTTATAGTTATAAAAATAAATTTTTAAGAGCAATTTAAAAGTGAAAATTACAGGAAAAACATCGAATTTTCTATTTATCGTTGATGAAAAAATTGTTTTAAAGAACTATATATTTTTATAACTTGATTGAGGCAGACAACATGAAGATTCATACTGGGCATCATATCCAATTAGAATTGTGTATCTGTACAAATTAAAGTTTAAAATATCATTTCAAAAAATATGCTAATTTGCTCATTAAATATTAATTAATTAAATAAAAATTAGTGTAATATAATTTTTTCTCACTGAAATTAGTTTAAGAATATATTAATGACCAATTGTGAAAAAACTGAATTTTTAAAGCTACAATTTTAAAAAATAATTCTATTGTGTACGTACACCTTAAAGCCAATATTTTCAAAATAATTTAAAATATTAGGCTATAATAAAGTCTTTTCTGAAATATATTTCAAGAACTTGTATGTTCGGGAAATATTCTTCTCAACATTATTCTTATCAATATTACTGTTTAAATTTTACTTTATGATAATATTATAGTAAAAACATTACATCTTGCTAAATTCTGAGACTTAAAAGAATTTAGCTTATAAATTTCGTTGTATGGATAATTGGTTCAAAATATATCAAACCTCGTTAGAACAAAAATGTGAAAAATATTAAACTTATTTGTGTTTTTTTAAATTACATTTTCTTTTGGGAACATTTGAAGATGACTAAAACAATTTACAAATTCAATCCTTCCACTTACTTTTAAAATCCAGAAAGTAATTGAAGAATTTAAATGAACGGAAGCTTTTAAGTAGTTTTGTTTTATGACGGAAATTACAAACATTCTGAATTTATTTATTTACATTTATCCAAACAGTGAATTTCATACTTTATGTTATCTTGGTGAATTTAAATTAATTTCGGATTGTAAATCCATATGCGATTTTGAATTGGTAAAAGTTATTGCAGTTCGAAATTTGTTTGCAATAAAGTAATTTGCTCATAAATTTCAATGTTTAAATATCATTATATTTGAGAAATATTCTATATTAATCATTAAATTAGCATGTTGTAAGGCGCTCACAATACATCGAATAAAATTTGATACAAGAAAATGTAGAACAGAATTTCTTTCTGTAATTCAAACGAACGCAGTCTCCAACTTTTGTAAAAAAGTCAAACTTCTTTAATATATGGACTTATAAAATAAATGAAATGGTTTGTCTACTACATAATAGTATTTACTGTCGAGAGAAGAGTTCTACTACATTGTCGAACATACAGCAAAGAGAATAGTTCTATTACATTGTAGATCTTACTATTGAGGTTACAGCAAAGAGAA
>JAPMOQ010051511.1:361825-387398 GCA_026543055.1 Argiope trifasciata
TGCAAAAAGTAGGTCTGTACCCATGGAATTTATTGCAAACATTAGATAACTTTTTTTTTAGGTTTCGGAGACCAGAGAAGTGTTTTGTACCTCATGCGTATGTAGATCACTTTCCGGCCTTTCTGTTTGAGCGTGACCTCGACCAAGATCGGACAATGGTGTTACTCTCTACATGAAAACTGATGCATTTGGTTGATAATGAAAGCTAAAGGTGTTGAGGTTAGCACCAATATATAGCTTTTGAATAAATTACTGTCGATGAAAAGTGTTTTGCTCACGGAGAGGGAAATGACTTTTTTTGTCTGATAAAGGATCAAGAAAAAATTCCGCAATTATCTGCTTATTAAAGTTTAAAAATAAATGTTTCCGTGTAAGAATAAAGAGTTTCGGGGTATTGTTTGAACGTCTGTTTTATCTAATTAGAGCGATTTGCGAATACAAGCAGTGCATTTATTTTGGGGGGTCGTATTCAATACATTAAGTTTTCGTTCATGGTAACTTACGTTCTTGCAATTTATCCGATTTGTAATCATTCACGATTATTTGAAACGAAGTTGCATTTGTTTTCATCTCTTTAATGTTCGATGCATCATAAAACTAGATGTTGTCGTGACTTACAGAAAAAGAAAGTGCTGACAAGACGCTGAAACTGTTTGAAGATAAAAAGGGTTTAGAATAAGCATTTGCATTTGAAGCTGTTTGCCATGTTAATTCACATACAATTCGTATTTCTTAACTGCGATAGATGGTTTGTTACTGCAATATCGACATTTTAGAATGACTTCGTGGATTGCCTTTATAGAATCCATAAAAATTGATAATCATCAAATGAGAATCGTGTTGAATTCTGAATATAACTTCTTAACGTAATCTAAAGGCTTCAGTTGTCAGTTTCTATCCTATTTAAAGCCGAGTACTTAAATTTTGTATCCATGAGATTATTATCTACTTCTCTATCATAGATCTTTCTTTATTCGTTTTGAAAATTGTTCCATCACTCCCTCTGTATTAAATAAATATAATTTACTAAGAGAATAAAATTAGTACTTGAAACATAACACCCATGATTAATAAATGAAACATTGAGTCTAAATTTTCTTTATTTTAAAATGTTTCGAAATACACTTTTCGTTTCAGTATTCTGAGATAACCATTATTCGACGACGATATATCGACATTTTAGAATGACTTCGTGAATTGCCATTATAGGATTCATAAAAATTGATAATCATTAAATGAGAATCGTGTTAAATTCTGAATACTACTTCTTAATGTATTCTTAAGGCATCGATTGTCAGTTTCTATTCTATTTAAAGGCCAGTACTTAAATTTTGTATTCATGAGATTATTATCTACTTCTCTATCATAGATATTTCTTTATTCGTTTTGGAAACTGTTCCATCACTCCCTCTTTATTAAATAAATAGAATTTTACTGAAGGAAAAAAATTAAAAACATATCCCATGGTTAAACATAAAACATGGAGTCTAAATTTTCTTTATTTTATAATATATCCAAAATATTCGTTTCAGTATCCTGATATGATCACTTTTTGACAATTCTATCACACTAAGGGGTGAGACTCAAAAGGAGGAAATGGAATTTTCTTTCTGGAATTTTCCTTCATTGTTTGGTATTGATATCTACCCTATTAGATACTTTTTTGTTGGATATTTTTTTCACGTATATATGAGTATCATATCGTTTCAGACCGTATTTTATTTAAATTCAAAATTTATTTATTTTATTTTCACGAATAATTCCTTTTTAACTTTATTGTTAAACGTAAGCATCTCCTCTTTTTGTTTTTCCTCTTACTCCTTCCTATTCTAACAGATTAAACTCGCCGTAACGCATGCGCGAAAGAAATAAGGGTTTTAGAATTCATTGTCAAATATTATTTTGGGCGGATAATTTATCATGAAATCCCCGAAAATATCTTCTTTTTTTATATAAATGTTCATTTTACTATTCATTTGTATATATTGAGCTTAAACTCCAATAACTAACCAAACAACGAACAAAAGCTGGGGAAAAAAGTTTTTGAAAAGCATTGTAAAACTTTCTAGATAAAGGGTATTTCTTATGGCTTCAACGGATTTAACATTTTTCATGATATAAAATTTATTAACATAGTGAAAATGTACTTCGTTTACTAAGCTTATAAGCTAAAGAAAACAAAGACAAAAGCTACTATTCTTTCTTGTCGAAACGAAACAGGGTTAATTTTTTATGTGAGTGATTTTGATCGTATTAATTAACGATATTTCTTCTACTAAGTTCATTTTATATCTATAGTGCCCTAAAACATTACTAACAAATTAGTGGAAAATAATATGTTTATAATATTTATTTTATCGTTAAAGTGCTCTATTTATTACTTTTCATCTGCAGTAGTATAAACTTTTAAAAATGGGTAGTATAAATATTTAACTATAGTGCTCTAAAACATTACTAACAAATTAAAGGAAAATAATATCTTTATAATATTTTTTTATCGTTACAATGCTCTGTTTATTACTTTTCATTTGCAGTAGTATAAATATTTTGAAATAATGAATTAGAAAATATTTAATTTTTAAATTTAAATATTCCATTAAAATTAATTTATTAAGAATTCTAAATGTTTTGGTAGAATCTTTATTAAAAACTGACTAGTTTCATATTAAAAGTACAATAAACAAATTATTTTTTATTTAATATTATGTTATTGAAAATAAAATAAAAAACATACAAAATATAAATTATTAATCTTAATGAGAAAATCCCTTTGGGAAACTTAGAAGACAAGTTTTCCTCACTATTTCTTAAGTAAAATCTGTGAAACATTTTCAAAGGCCATTTTAAAAATTTTAATTTTTCCACAAATTTCAAGCTTTTTGTGGCACTTTATAAGAAAATATTGCAACCAAATTTTTTAATATTGTTATTGAACCTAAAAAGCACTATTAACCAACTGAAATCTTAAAAAAAAAATTAAGACAATTTTCTTTCCACCCTGTGCATTATCATTTGATGTAATGATATAATCTCTGCTGTTTAATATGCAGCTGTTATGCATATAAATTCACGCAGATAAATTGTGATATTAAAAAATTTATTGCATTTGACTGAGAAAATATATTCTTAGTTTTTATATATTTTAACTATTTGCTTGATTATCCCGAGTTATCTCGGGTTTGTATATAGTGCCGTTAATTATTATCCCGAAAGAACTCGGGGAAAATAGAATTTGAGAGTGCTATTTATTTTATCAAGGTTTCACTGGGATTGGAGAAAAGGAAAGGAAATATTGATTGGCAGTATTCCAAATTTTGTGAGTTTCGCGGTTCTTTTGGCGGGATTGTACTGGTTACGTGTTTTCCCTGTTGTATAGTATGCGTCTGCTATGCAAAAGTAGTTGTATTGAAAAAAAAGTAAAATGATGTCAATAATGCAAGATACCGAAAGCAATGATATTTCAGATAGTGATTCCTGCTACTGAAAAAACAAATCGAATCCAACGAGACAGTGTACTTTGTGTTTCCGTAAAAGAAATCCAGAAGTAAACCTGTAAGAAATGAGACAAATACCGGTGTATAGAATGCCAAATGTTGTCCCTTGTTTCAAAAACTATTATACATAGACTAATATTCAACTTTTTTTTCATTCACCTGTTAAAACTCGAGATAGTAAATTAGTATTCAAACTTAAATTTTTTTACATCCATAAAAGAAATCAAAAAATTTAACTTAAACTTACATATTTTATTTTGTTTCGTTTTCTCGTGTTCAATGATAAAATTTTAGAAAAATGTGACGAATTTTGCAATTTTTTTTCCAAAAAAATATGTAAGAGGAGAGGTTAATCCATTTATACCCAAGGTTAAAAAATTGAATTTTTGCAGGAAATTTCTACATGTTAGGTAAAAAAAAATATATATAAAAATTAACTTTTATGTGAGGGGTGCTCCAAAAATGGAACAGTAGGCGCAAATGGGTTAAAGGATATATGTTATTTAATCTTTTATACGCTCTCACTCAATTTGCCTCATTCCAATGAAATCTTGATCAGGGCGTACGAGACTTTGCAAAATTATTCTAAAAGCCACCTGCATTGATTTCATCCTTGCAGTGAAACAAATGCATAGCAAATATATTTGTCATTTACACCCATATATAGAAATTCCCCTCTAACCTCGTAATATTAACCTTATCTGTTGTATTAACAATGAAATGCCAGCTGTGATACACAAATTCCTACATAACGATTCAACTTACGCCTTCCGTGCGTCCACTACTGTGGATTCGAGTATCCCCAAGGGTCGTGCCGAATATTCGGGCAGTTTCATGTAAACAGAACACGCTCGAAGAGATGGTACATAAATCATTTTTAGCATAAAGGGACGGTGAATCTGTATAGACGTCCTCCATGGTAAACAGACGTTGCGCGTGTTGTGGGGAACCCCTTTTTATGCTAAGAGCGTGGAAGAAGGTCGTTTTTAAAACACGTTATCGTGACGATATTCAATGCCGAATTCATTTTATTGCGCAAGGTAGGGTACGTTTCTTGTTTTTAGCTTTCTAGCCTGCGTGATTGCGAAGAATAGAAAGGTATCAGGGTGTTAACAGCTAGTGTAAAAATTTCACACGCCGGAACATTAGTCTACTGTGGTATCTTGAAGTGTGTCAGGGGATTTATACGTCCATAGGAAACTCGGCACGTTTAATTTAAATGACTGCAAAGAGTGATTTGAAAAACCTTAAAGAGATGTTTGGAACAATACCTAATTTTTCTTTTTCGCTTTCACGATATATCTTGGGGAAAATGCTCGCCTGAGGTTGTGTTTTACACTCAAAGGTGATAGTGTAGTTTTTTTTTTTAATCATATTTATTCGTTCTGATTGTTTACAATCAGTTCAAAGAATTGAAAGGTTTTTTTTTTGTTGTTGTTGGAGATCACAATATTTTTGGCAAAAAAACAAGCAAACAGCTATCTTTTTTTAAAAAAAAATTATGACAATTCGTGATTTTTTTGTAATTAATTGCTATGTATTATTTTTTTAACAAATTCGATAAACGAAATAAATCGAAAGTTGACTATTTCAAAATCACATTTCTTAAAAAAACTAAATGATATTGTACTTATCTTAAATTAATTGCCAATATTTTGATTATCATAGAGTGTGCACGTAATACTAATATAATTTTTTTAAATAAAGCTATTAAAACCAAAATCATAAATCGCGTAAGATCAATATCATCTATTGATAACGGCGGGTTTGTAACAAATATTTTGGGATATTTCTTTAAATAAAAAATATAAAATTATCTATCCAATTTATTATTATTTATTTCCTTTAAATTGTGAAAGCATCAAAAGGAAATATTTACTTTAATTAAATTCTTTAATTTTTCAACTTTCACTTGATTCAATTCTCACATCTGAAAATAAGCTTATTTTTAGATATTAATTTTTTTAGTTATAATTTAATGAAATTCAAAGCGTTTCATTTTAAGGTGTACGTATACGTGTATATTACATTAGAAGATTTTACACGTACACACTATATACAGTAAAAGATGTTTAAAAAAGTATTCATAAAAAGTCCAGTTTTTTCACAGTAGGTCATTAATATATGTTTAAACTCATTTCAGTGAGAAAAAGGCATAGATGAGTATTAAACATCGATTATTGAAACAAAAATATTGAAATTTTTACTAAAAGCTAAGTAATAATTAATGCAAAAATGACTTTTTAAATTATTATTTTGAGTTTTTTCTTTTTTTCATTAAAAGATTCATGATTTTTTTTTTACGATTCAAACATTAAAAAATATTTTTTGTGTAAATGCATTGTTATGATCTTTCGTTTTACTTACCAGATTTAACCAAAATCACCCACCTCCACTATACATAATGAAACAATCTTGGCAACTAAACTCGAGGAGCATAAATCCTGCAGCGCATACTAGACATACAGACACACATTCATTTTTATTTATATAAATATGTAATTATAAGTTTGGTGACAAATATTTTTATTTGAAAAAGAATATAAAAATGTATAAATTAATTTCAGATTACAAATGACTGAAATATTTTAATATGAAACAAAATAAGTTTAAAAACCAGATTTCTAGTCAAAGCAAAATTAACCATAAAGATAATCACATCGACTAAAAAAACATATTTCATAGTCACAGCCGGAATTGCAATGAACCGAATACTAGTCTTAAGCAGTCCTACAATTATTGCGTCCTGCATATAAATATATTCAGATATATGTAAATTATATTTCTTATACGAAATTAAAGTTTTTTAAAAAAAGGAACTGCAATTCTAAAAGGATGGAAATGACCAGAATGTGTGGGCGAATAATCAAGCATTATCAAAGTGAAAAGTTTTGAAGGTTGAAGTTAAATGCGCGAAATACGACCATCAGTTAATCCAGTTAGGTATAGACGAGAACCTTCACGAGGTTATCAACTATCTCACGGAAATACCAACCGAAATTCGAGACCCTTATCAACAGCACCAAACTAGTTTAGTTTGCAAAACAGGCCGAACGGAACTTGAGTGTTTTCTGAAATAAAATAGCGATGTTATTATTTAATGTTTGGGTACCTCTGCGAAATTAATCATTATTACAGAAAATTATTTTCCTCTTTTGCCGATCCCTTTTGATGATGGTAATTCATTTGCAATGCAGAAAAAGATTATTTCAAGGATTAATTTATAATTTATCACCGAGGTAACATACAAATCCATGGAACTTGAAAACATGATAAATTGAGAAATACATAAAATCTTTGAAAAAGTTTGATGATTATTTTAGGCCTTGTAAGAAAGATCAAAATGGGTAATTGCTATTATAAAAAAAGCAGTTTTTTGTGATTGTAAATTATCATTCTTTTATAATAACGGATTTTGTTATTGGAAGATAAATAGCTTGTGTTCTTTGCAACAACAGGCGAATATCTGCTAAAAGAAATTTCATTGTTTCAGTGAAAATCTTCATCTATGTAAATAAAAATGAATGTTTTTCTGTACGTCTCTTATACGCTACCGTGCCGCTCATCCGACTGTAATAAAACTTCGAATACTTATTACTTGCATTTGTGGGGATGATTGTAGGCATAGAAAATTATCTAATATGTAATCAATAAAAATAAAAATGAATGTTTGTTTATGCCTCGTATGCCGTATCGCTCATCCGATTCCAATAAAACTTCGAATACTTATTACTTGCATTTGTGGGGATGATTGTAGGCATAGTAAAATTATCTAATATGTAAACAATAAAAATAAAAATGAATGTTTGTTTATGCCTCGTATGCCGTATCGCTCATCCGATTCCAATAAAACTTCGAATACTTATTACTTGCACTTGTGGGGATGGTTATAGACATAGTAAAATTATCTAATTTGTAATCAATATAAATAAAAATGAATGTTTGTTTATGCCTCTTATGCCGTATCGCTCATCCGATTCCAATAAAACTTCGAATACTTATTACTTGCATTTGTGGGGATGGTTATAGACATAGTAAAATTATGTAATATATAAAAAATATTTTTGGATCTATTCACCGCATCTATTAACCAAGGATTATTGGCAAATTAACTCGCCAAGGAGACACAGCAGATCCAGTAAAGGTGCCAAATTCAAACTAATATTTCATAGATATTGTACGTAAATCTTATGTAAGTCGTTATCTGAGGTAACAGCTTTATTAGAGAATATGCGAGAGAGTTTTGGAGGAAACACTCCTGTGTGATTAAAATTAAAAATTTATTAAAATTTAAGCGTTTTTTCAGCATTTTTCGGAAATATTAGAGTGCAAAAATTTTTGCTTCACTTTAATTTAAAAAAAATATTAATTCAGTTATATCACCAAATATATTTATGGCATAAATATATTTTCTGTGTTTAATCAGTTTTAAAAGAAAATATTTTAATCGTATTTTCTATCGTTAATCTTGAGAATTCTGAACGAATATTAAATGAATCCCGAAAGATACAAAAACTAGTTTTTTTCCTGACAATCTCAAAGAATTTACACTTACAAAGCCTTTATATTTCATTCAACTTCAATGATTGTATTCATTTACAATATGAAAATAAGTTTTTTTCTGTTAATCCTAATTAAACAAAAGAGTATTTTAAATTTCCAAAGATATTTCCAAAATTATTTTTTCAGCTGCAGCAACGCGCCGGTACCAGATAGTTAGAAATAAAATTTATTAAATAGAAGCGTACAAATTCAATTCTAAATAAAATTGAAGTCTGTTATCGCAAATTTCAAGCTATTGCGCGATACATGATTATTTTTAAATCATTGTTTATCGTAATTAAATGAAGTCATCAACCAGTTTAAGCTAGTTTGAAACAAACACGTGACTCTCAGATTAAACATGCGTTGATATTTAGAAAAACGATGGATTTTGTTTTTTTCTTCAGCTTAAAATTGTTTGAGCTCCAAAACTCATTTTGTCAGCTAGAAAAATTGAATACTAATATTTATTTTCGATGTCTCCCATTGCTGTTTCGCTTTAATTCCCTTTATCTTCTCTGTGCTACATCAGGTGATAACTTCTTACCTTACCCTTTATTGACCAGAGAGAAGAATCGGGTCAATTGTGGATATTCTCACCAAGTTTCGGCTTTTTTGGCTGTAGGTTTCGGCTAGTAAGTTCTGCACAAACTAATTGAAGCGGAATACATGTTTGCAAACTCTCACTATCCAATTCGGTTTGGCACTACCTTGCTAACGTGATAGTCTGTCATAAGAATCGTATTTAGTGAGAATTCTAAATAAAATTTTAAAAACCTCTGCATAAAGTTCGTTTGACAACAAGCTTAGGGGTTCGCTAATGGCAATTTTTCTATCAATGCATTTTCTTGCTTTTGGAAGTAAATTTCATGTTTTAATTTACTATCTTTCACTGTTAGTGTTACGTAACATTTCAGCACAAATATTATGTGAAAACTCAAATTTAGCAATTTTAGAGCATAATCCTGAAAAATGTAAATGGATATAAACTATTTTATGTGTTCCTTTTTTATTTAGAGGTAACATAATTGTTATGATTGAATGGCCAGTAGGAATAACATGGATTTTTTTTTACTTCTTTCTCATAATTTATTGTTTATAAATAAGAGAAGAACAACTATATAGTTGATGTTGCATTTATTTATACTGATGAAGTTTAGTTTTAACAATTCTTTTACTGTAGCTTTTGCATTTTTGTTTGGTAAACATTTTTACAAAACATGGCATTCTTTCGATAAACAGGCTAGTTAAAATTAATTTTCCATTTTGAAATAATCTTAAAAGGAAAACTACAGAACCAAATCTTATCAAACTTGGCAATAATTTAAAGAATGACATGAAAATTTATTTTCTGCCTATAAAGTTTAAAACCTCTCCACCAGAAGAAAATGATGCTGTGTGCAATATTGTTAAGCAAAATTCGGCATGAAGATATTGGTTTCAAATGCTGTTAATTGTTTCTGAAACGTATTATAAAACATGTTCAGTGTGAGTTATCTGAAAAGCTATGTTTATGGGGTTGATCCAAACAGTTTGATGGAATTAAAATATGCAGTAGACCGACATAAGCGTATTATTCCTCCTGATATGCTAACATCTACTGTTGAGTATGCAATTTAACTTGCTTTCAAAAAATAGTGGACACCAATTTGAATGTGCTTTAGAAACAAACGCATTTTATTCTATTTAACTTAACAATACTGCATGCCGCGCCATTTACTCCTGGTGGTGAGTGTTTGAATTTTTTTTAATTCTTATCCCCCCTCCTAGTTTTTTTTGCTGAAAAGATATTTTCCATGCCCTTCTTTAAACTATTACTAGGTGTGATAACATTTGGTTTAGTAGTTCTTTTATGGCCATTTCCAAATGGAACTTTAATTATAACCACCCTCTACATTTCTAGAAATTTCTCCAAATTGGTTTTGACTTCACTTTTACATTAGCCTTTTGTATTTATCTCGAAAGCAAGAATATTTGTCGAAGTATATTTATGTTTGAGGTCAATAAGAAAACTTCGCTTTCTTATTATCTAAACCCTAGTTCCAAATACCATTTATTAACAACAATAAGCTTGAAAAAATATTTTATTTGCTATCATTCAAAAGTAGTAAGTAGTATCACTGACTTCCGACCCGCCTCTTAGGCACACGGATTAACAACGCAAGATTACATGACTGGACCACCACTACAGCAACACTGGCGGAAGCTATGGTTGTGTCCTGAGGTACATCACCGGCCCTCGGGACTCAATTAGGGTTCTATTAGGGTTGTACCTTATACGGGAGGTACAACCCTCCCCGTAGGAAGTACGTCACGTCATCGATGGGAGGGCCAGAGCCCCCACCTTTTACTGTGTCCAATGGGTTGGCGAGATCCAACCACCATACCGAAAGCATTTCATCCTCATTTCGAGGTGCACCCCCGGGGGTCTTCAAAAGTACTAAAGGAAGAACCATTTTCAAGTATTTTCAGGTAGGCCTTATATCATGAGACGGCGGGAAACATCTCATTTTATAGCAAAAAAATATATATAATTCTTAAAAGTTTGAAATTTTGAATATATTAAACCAAACTTCTTTAAAAACTGCATGCCATAATATTCCCACGACTGCTTTGCGCATGGGCCAGCATTCAATAAAAAGCCGTAAAATCCCATTTGTTTTCTTTCTTTGGGGCCCTTGGTACTGAATCTGACTAGAAACACTTGTTTCAAAAAAGCTTTGACCTTCTACGCCATTAAACAACATGTCCACCTACGCGAAGTCCGAATGGTCATATTGTAGCCTACTCTTGCACTGGACGTGTGGGATGTTTGTACGAGAAAACTCTCTTGTTCTATACACATGTTACCTTGATCCCCTTTTCACAACACTTGCCGATTCTTTTTAGACTGGTTTGTTTCTTCCGTAAACATTTATCATTCCTTATCCTCTCCTTACTGATAGGAAATGAATAGAACCAAGTTCTTTTCAAAAATTTCGGTCTATCTTTCTTTATTCGAAAGGAAGTAACCTGTACGTGAACGCTGTAAGAAATAAGGTGGTAAAATATAGTTGTGGAAAAATCAAGGCCTGTCTGATGGTTGTCGACCAGGTGTACTGATTCATGTTATGTGCACTCAAGTTACATAAGGTATTTTTCTAGACGTGCCAAGCGAACAGTTTTGCGACAACGGTTGGTGACAAATTGAAGGTCACTGATATCTTTTTTTTTTTTGTCGAGCGATGCTTGGAGATGAAATATTGAGCATAAAATTTCACTATTAATGGAAACATGGCATGAGTCAGAATGACGCAATTTTATTTCTCGTCTTTTTAAGCAGTGTTTTTCTAAGGAAAAGAGAGCAGAACATTTTACAGTATATAAAAATACAAGAATTTCTGAAGAATTCAATTTCTTGTTTGCAGGAGTAATTAATTCGATATTTTTTTCTTTATCCGTCTTTCTAGAGCAGGACTAGTGTATATTAAGAGAAAATATTGTTATCGACAAAAAAAAAAATCTAACTCGAGATTTTGGCATATTTCCTCATTTTAGAACAACTCAAAAAATATTTTTGAAATTATGTATGTTTGTTTGTATGTAACATTACGCTTTGAGCTGGATCAATGAAACTTGATATATGATGCCTTACACAAGATGTTTAGATTTTTATCAAAATTTGAAAGAAATCCATTAAGAGGAAGTCTGTCTTTCTGAGTACAAGTGAACATAATATTGAGCATAAAATTTCACTATTGATTAAAACATGGCATGAGTCAGAATGGCGTGTTTTTATTTCTCGTCTTTCTAAGTATTGTTTTTTGATCAAGGAAAATAGAGCAGACCATTTTACAGTATATAAAAATGCAGTATTTGCAAGAATAAGGTAATTCGATTTTTTTTCCTTTTTGGTTTTTTAGTATAGGAATTTTATTAAGAGAAAATATTATTATCGACATAAAAAATCTAACTCGAGATTTTAACATATTTTCACGTTTTAGAACAACTCAAAACTATGCTTTGATGTATGTTTTTTATCTGCGAATTCAAGTCTGTAATACAAAAACGTTTAGGGCTGGATCAGTGAAGTTTAACATATGGTACTTGCACAAGAATTTTAGATTTTCATCAAAATTTTAAACAAATCTTTTAAGAGGAAGTCTTTCTGTATGAGTACAAGTGAACATAATATTAAGCATAAAATTTCACTGTTAATGGAAATATGGCATGAGTCAGAATGACGTAATTCTTTTTCTCGTCTTTTTAAGTAATGTTTGACCAAAGAAAATAGAGCAGACCATTTTACAGTATATAAAAATACATTGTTTGCAAGAATAATGTAAATTAGATTTTTCTTTTCCTTTTTGACTTTCTAGTGTAGGACATATATTAAGAGAAATTATTATTATCGTCAGATTCTAGAGCAACAATCTCGATCAAGAACTCAAAACATAGTTTTGAGTTGATGTTTTGTTGTCTGTGAATACAAGTCTGTAACACAAAAACGCTTACAGCTGGATCAATGAAATTTGATATTTGATATCTTACACATGATTTTTAGATGAAAATTTGAAAGAAATCTATTAAGAGGAAGTATGTCTGTCTGAATGCAAGTCAACATAATGTTGAGCCTAAAATTTCACTATTAATGGAAATATGGTCTGACAGAATGACGTAATTTTATTTCTCGTCTTTTTAAGCATTATTTGACCCAGGAAAAGAGATCCTAACATTTTACAGTATATAAAAATACAAGAACTTGTGAAGAATTCAATTTCTTGTTTGCAAGAATAATTAATTCGATTTTTTTCTTCTTTTTCTGTCTTTCTAGTGTGCGACGTATATTAAGAGAAAATATTATTAATCACAAAAAAATCTAACTCGAAATTTTGACGTATTTCCTCATTTTAGAACAACTCAAAACATATTTTTTAAATTGTGTATGTTTGTTTGTATGTAACACTACGACGCATTGAGCTGGATCGATGAAGTTTGATGTATCTTACACAAGAGTTTGAGATTTTTTTTTTTTGTCAAAATTTGAAAAAAATCCATTAAGATGAAGTCTGTCTGTCTGAACGCAAGTAAAAATAATATCGAGCATCAAATTTCTCTGTTTATGAAAGCATGGCATGAGTCAGAATGACGTAATTTTATTTCTCGTTTTTTAAGCACTGCTTGGCCAAGGAAAAGAACTCACCATTTTATAGTATATAAAAATCAAGTGTTAGCAAGAAAAATGTAATTCGATTTTTTCTTCTTCTTTTTTTTTTTTTTTTTTTTTTTTTGGCTTTCTAGTGTAGGAAGTATATTAAGAGAAAATATTACTATCGACAAAAAAATTTTAACTCGAGAATTTGACGTATTTCCACGTTTTAGAACAACTCAAAAAAACTCAACTTTTTGAAATTATGTCTGTTTGTAACACGAAAACGCTTTTAGCTAGATTGAACTTTGAAATATGATACTTGCATAAGATTATAAAAATTTGAAAGAAATCCATTAGGAGGAAGTCTGCTTTCTGAAGACAAGTAAACATAATAACTCCATTAAAGACCCATACAGATGAAATTTCGTATTTTTTTTCTGTACCTATATCCAAGATCCTAATCAAATTTTGCGTCCTAGCATAAAGGTGTCTTCCCCGTTATCTTGGAGTCCCGGGTTCGAGTCTTGGTTCCAGCATGGTTGTTCTTCTATGTTCTGTTTGTGAGGAGTGTGAATGTACTCCCCCCCCCTTGCAAAGAGTTTTGTACAAGCGAATGTCAAAGGTGATGTAGCAAAGTCTCATTTCGACTTAAATCGCTGCCAGATAATTGTCGGAGGACATCTAAAGTGTCATTAATAATAACAATACATAAAATTTTGCACCAAATCTATCAAGTGGTTAACTACCTGTCGATCTGTGGTTTCATTAGGTGTATTTACTCAAACAGCTCAAAATACAATTCTTTAAATCATTTACGGCAAATTTTCCAGTTGCAAATATTCTTTCTCAACCGTGGACCTCGGTGGCCTGGTGTTAAGGTCTCGGTTTCAGAACCGGAGGGTTTCAGGTTCGAGACCCGATTCCACAGAAGAATCGCCATGTAAGTGGGTCTCTTGCATGTTAAATCTGTCAGACCAAACTGGTGTGGTACGGTGCGGAGGGAGGTGTATCTCCTTAGGTGTCGTCCACGTCATCTGACCTTGGTTCAAAATGGCGAGGTCCGTCCCAAAATATTCCTAGTGTTGCTTTACAACGGTACATTAAAATAACTGAACTGAACTGAAATCTTTCTCAGCCGTTTTCGAAAGTAACTCTAAATGCTACGATGGAGATTGGACTTCCTGAATACTTGCGGACATGAAAGCTTCTGATTAATTTTTCTTTTCCATTTCCGAGAAAGGACTGTAGTGCAGAAAATATTTTAGAAGCATTGAATTAAAACATCGATGGGATAATTTTTATCCCTGATGTATAATAAAAAAGCCAATATTGGATTGATAACTTATTACAGCATTTTGAAATTATTTTTTCTTTTTTACATCGAAGCAAAATTTTTAAGAAACATTTCCATTTTCGTAAATATTTACTACAATTTATTTATTCGATAAACTGTTTTTCATGTTAAGTGTTTTATGTTTATGTTTCAATTTAATTTAATTCGTTTCTTTTGTTTGTTTATTTTCAATCTTTGTGGATCGATTTCTTAATAAACAGGAAAAAAATACGTCGAGAATTGCTTTAAACATAAATGAAGCTTTGCCTCACATCCTGCTGAAATTGATAAGAATTGCGTACATTATTTATTGAAATTGAATAAATTCCAAATATTGTTTGTTGAAATTGAATAAATGGCTTGTTTTATAAAAATAAATTTAGGAAGTTCAACGCCATGAAAATTGTTTATGCAATGTTACTGTTATTTTGGATTTAAAAATTCCCACACACACATTAAATGTCTTTATGTTTCGTGCTATAGGAATATCATATGTAGGAATATCTCATAAAATGATATGATATGTTACTAACATTAAAGATATTCCTTTTTTGTTTGGTAGATGAAATTCCAGATACCATTGTGATTAAATATACATATTATGAGATATTCCTACTGCCTGTTATTTAACATAATTTGTCGTAATGTATATTTGAGAGAGTTTTGGATCATTTCTGCCTCGATCAACACTATTAAAAAAACATTACTTTTATCAGTTTCTTAAACACTTTAATTATGAATAATTTAATTATTAACTAGCTGGTACCCAGCTCGTTGCTGTAGGCGAAAATAATAATATTACGTGCAATCAATCAATAATTTTGCAATGTTTTATCGAAATAGGATGAACGGTACAACAGTACGAACAAATATTCATTTTTATGTAGTAGATTTGTGTATTTTTTTAGAATTGTAAAACTTGGTGTTATTTCTGAAAGGTGATAAAAGAAACTATTTATTGTATTTAGTGATTCTCGTTCAGAATTCTCAAATTTAATTTTAGAAAGTGTGATTGAAATATTTTCTTTTAAAACTGATTAATCATAAAAAATATATTTATACCATAAAATCGTTAATATAGTTTAAAAGATAATTTTTGAAAATTAATATGGTGCAGAATTATTTGTACTGCAATATTTTTGGTAATTACTGCGAAAAAAGCTAAAATTTAATTAAAATTTAATAACCCAGTGTTGGTTTCCAAAAAACTTTCTCGCATAATCTGTTATGAAGTTGTTACCTCTGAGAATGACTTGCGTGATATTTGCTTGCTATAGTTAAAGAATATTAACCTTTAACTTGGATTTAGCAATTCTACAGAATCTATTGTCTCCTCGGCATGTTATTTGGAGATTATTTCTTCGTAAATAGATGCATTTGATATTCGAATTTTTTTATTTAATTTTACATAATGTACTATCCCTATAACCATCCCGGATGTAAGAAATAAAAGTTTCATCGCAATCGGATGAACGGTTTGGGAAGGCATAAGAGACATACAGATAAACGTTCATTTTTATTTATACAGATATAATTACATAAACAACATTTCAATTAAATCAGTTTCAAACTAATTTTTTCGTGATTGACTCCATTTGATGGCATTTTGATTAATTTATCGCTCGCTTCAGTAGGTATTATTATTAATCTTCCAAAACTGGACGAATAAACATTCTAATCGCCGACAAAGCTTCTGTCTCAATTACCGCGCGTGAAGGCCGAAGTGACTAATAGAAAACTATAATAAGATTTTTAAAAAAGCAATTATATACAGGGGATGGGCACGGGAGTGATATTTGGGGATCGTATATTAGTTTCAAATTGAAAAGGCATATGTTAAACAAAACAAAAAAATTCTTATTTTTAAATTTATCTTAATCGTTAAACATGTAGTAGAAAGTCTCAAAATTGGAGCAGCAAATATTGGATAATAATAACTTTTGTTATTTGAAAACACCCATACAAAATGAGAAAATTGATATATTAATGTGTTGAATTAAAGCGATATACTTTGTATATGTCAAAATTCAAGAATATTTCAAGGTTTCCTTTCTTGGTTTGGTAACTTCTATGATTTATTGGTTTCTTTTTAATGACTGTATTATATCTCACTTATTTTAAGTATCATTGAATATAATAAGCATATCTTAGAATGAAAAGAATTAGCTTTCTTAGAATTGATCATAATTTAAGTACAAGATTGATGTAATCATTTATTGATACAAGGATGACGCAATAGCAAGAATGATGCTGAAATCATGAATAAAATCAATTCTTTTTCAACAAAATTGTTTTGCGTCATTTAAATTTAAAATAACTTATTTTTTAAAAAAATTGATGATGCATTTGCATTAGTTACTCCTGTTGGTATAGTGAAGAAGTTTGGAGAATCGGGAGCCGATTCAAATGTCCTCGTTGTCATTTGACCACGGTTAAAAGTCACAAATATCGTCGTTTGTGTTATATATAATATGTGCCTGTGTTTAATATTATTCTTTTCACAATTAATGCAGCTTAAATGTAACTCTGTTAAAATCTCAAATTTTGTTTGCATTTTTAAATTAAAAGTAGTATGGAAGCTGTTATTAATTTTATTATTTATTAAATAATCATATTTAAACAGAAATCTGTTCTAAAAGGGAAAGAAATCCTCTAAATGCTTCCCTTCACAAATTCTGGCATCATATTTTTACCCATGTACATGTTACTTAACCATTTTTAAAACTTTGCCCTTATGATTTCATTCTTCTCTGATTTTCTCATCCAATTCCAACTTTTTTTATTTAATTATTTATAACAAGCGTTTCCAAAAAATGACCAGTTTATAAAACCCAAGTCATGAGCGAAAGAATAAAAATCCCTAATACCAACCCATTTCTTTCAAAAATACCTAAGTTTTCTTTTCCTGAATCGACACGCGTCAAAGAAATCCCTTTCAGAATGTCATTGGAAATTCATTGAGATTGAATATATACAGGGAAGTGCTTGTTCCGAATCCTCACTTAAATTGACATTTTTAGTGTGATAGCCACATATCAGATTTGATTTAATTTGTACGGATTTTGAACAATCAATAGTGTTCATAGGCATAACGACACAAAAATAATAATAATAAAAACGTGAAGTCTTATTAATATACCAGAATATCAATTATCCTAGCTGATTAGAGTTGCAATCAATACAGATAATTGAAAACTTGGTTTACAGAGGGAAGTTTTGAACCTTGACTTCCTCTCTTGCGACAAAATTTTACAAAATTGATTAATTTAAATAAAAAATGCAGGTCTGCATTAAATTGCATTGCGTACTAATATTTTAACACAGTTTTTAAGAATTAATTATCAAATACTTTGCAAAAAGATTTTCCTGATATTACAAGTTTCCGCAATTTTCAATCATCCTTTAAAGTTGTGCTGAAAAGGAAAGTTTTTTTCCTCCCATTTTAATCAAAGCGAAAGTTTCTCCCACATTTCAGTGTCATTTTTTTGCTTGAAAATGTTTTTTTTTCACATCAATTTTTAAATGTTTAAGAAAATAACTTTTTTTTCTTTTCTAAACAAGATAAGTTAAGAAAGATAAGTTTCCGATAACGATTTTCGAAGCCGTATATTGAAAATCGATTCTAATGCTACCCTTGGTTCACTTTTCAGAAATATTCATCGATTTTATATTTTTAAAAAATGGAAAATAAATCTCAGTTTCCTGATAAAAGTTCAGTTAATATAAACTTCTCTTGGAAGAAGCCTGAATTATTGAGATTCTGTTGCATTAGAACTGAATTTTCTAATGATAATACCACTTTCATTTTGAATACTTCGCAAACGAGTAAAAAAAATATATCAGCTCAAATAAATTGAATATTTATAATCAACTTTAATAAATCATTAATTACTACTTGACAAGTGTTAAAACACTCTTAAATGAGGTTTGATTTTTCTGTGACTTTTTCACTTTGTGAAAAATTTTAATATATGGAAATCGGCATAACCTCAAACATAAACCACACGTCTTTAGTTACGGAAGTCTATCAAAAAAAAGTACTCCTTATCTTTTCTTCTAAAAGGCAGCTTATCATAGTTCCTTTTAATAAAATTGCCAATAGAGTGGCCTATCAAGAAAGCTTTTCATTGCACAACCGAGTGGGCTAGAGTGGAAGTACTCCTAGATAGGTAATGGCAGAAGTATTCAAAGAAATGCGTGGGTTCTGGTGTCGTTTGTGGGAAAGTAGGTGCAGCCACAACGATTGTGAAACCTAAGTAATGACCGAGTTATAAAAAGGCAAAGATTTCCCTTGCAGATAGTGGTTAAATGTAACACTTTAGCACATACAAATGAAGTGATTGCTTTTTGAAAGGAAGTACATGGCGCGAACAAATGTCTTTTCCAAGATCTGATAGCAGAAACATGGAGGTAATATAGATATTTTATGAAGAAATGGAGACACATACATATCTTTTGGCACTCATCTCTCTGAAGTTTTGTATGGTATTTGTATTATAATGTGTGCAATGGGACATGCTTTGGGATTACCGTTATGAGGTCAGTATTTGAAAAAGCAGACTTTAACGGCGTCGTACATTTCCAGTTATCTGAATTTTTTTTTCAAGTGGAAAGAGGGACTGAAGATAACTACGTTTACTGTTTTGAATCGTTACTTATAGAAGCTGAAATAATATTTCATAGTTTAAAACTATTTAATCTACCTATTATAGACTTGGAACATTGAAGATCCGAATTCTTTGTTTAATTTTTTTCACATTCTCATATATAAAGTATGCTAGTGTAGTAAGCGTAAAAAAATTCGAACTAGAGATTTTGTCTTATCACCAAGTTTTAGACCACTCTGAGTTCGAAAAATAAACTTTTGGAAAATGCCCGTCTGTCTTTTTGAGTCAAAGATAACTCAAAAACGTCTGCGCTAAACGGAAAATTTTAGTGTACCGTTTTTACATCATATTTGTATATTTCTGCTAAATTTTGTGCAAAATCCGCTTAGAAAAAGTCTGCCTGACCAACTGTTGACCATGATAGATTAATACGTGCGCCAGCCACCATCTCGCACGGAGGGTCTTCAGCTAGTGGATTCGAACTCAGCATTCAAGGGACCCAAGACCCAAGGGAGGCGAATCCAATGTTCAACCATTAAAGAATTAATGCACCGTTATTCCGGTCCATTAATTCTATAATTATGTCATATGCACTATAGCAGAGAAAAAAATATCGAGATGCCTCAATTATTTGAATGAAAACAAGTATATTGCAAAATATTTTATTTACTAATTTATTAAAATTAGAGAAAAATTATGAGCAATTAAAATTAATATCATTAATTTATTGGATTTAAAACAAAAATTTTTAGTGTAAAATATGCTTCAAACTTATTGAAAATCATCGAAGCTTTTATTATTTTAATCAAGAAATACAATTAAAATTTTGGAAAAATCCTTTTGGACATAAACCAAGATGAAGCAACTACGTACCAAATCAGGTAACTTCCAGATCCTGTGTTATCGCCTGCATAGATTTTAAGCATTATTTTCACCATCCATGTTGAGCCATTACAGTTAATTTTTCCAGAGTAAACAACCTCATATTTCAAGAAAAATTACTTTACACAACATAGTTTTTACTTCATCATTTGAAGTAAAACTATTAGTAAATGAACGAAGGGTCAAAATCCTACTAAAGTAAGCGTAAATCAATTGCTGACTAAGACTCACTCGATTCGCTACAAAATGAAAAAGATTTCACCACACTTCATAAGAAAGTTCCATTGTTTCGTTTCATTTTAAAGCCTGCTCAAGGTCTTAAAAAATGTAAAACGCAAGAATTGTTGCTAAATGAAGGTATAATAGGTTGATGACTTTCTTGAAACCCCTTCAGAAACTGTTTTGAACAAAATGTTTCGGGTAATAATGATAATATCCCTTATTTTCTCTTTACCTCTTCAGTTATTCAGTAGCAAATAGTTTTGAAGATATCAATAACAAGTCCATTAAAAGATCGTGACAATTACAACTACTAATGGTTTCATTTAGCAATGACGGAATTCAAAAACAAGCCATACAAAATGATTCAATTTTAGTTAAATTTATTTTTTTGAGACAACCAATGAAAGAAATTCGAATAATGATCTGAAGAGAAAAAGCGAAACATATTTACCTAGAATCAGTTATGAAATCTAGAGCAGATAATCATTTATAAATCATTTATATTCCAAAATAAAGTATTGCCAGTTATTATTAGCATAGTTGAAAATATTTTGTTTATAAAATTATTTAAATAAAAATGAATGTTTGTCTCTATGTCTCTTATGCCTTCCTAAACAGTTCATCCGATTGCGATGAAACTTGGTCAGTTCACACTTACAGGATGATTATAGATATAGTACAATTATTTAAAATTAAATAAAAAATTTAAATCTCAACCTATCTATTTAGAAAGGATTAATCTCCAAATAACTCGCCGAGGAGACATAATAGATTCTGTAGAAATGCTAAATATAAGTTAAAGGTTAATATTTTGTATTTATAATATGCAAGTCATTCTCAGAGGCAACAACTATATTACAGATTATGCAAGAAAGTTTTGGGGAGATCAACACGGGGGTCTTTACATTTTAATTAAATTTTAGCGTTTTTCGCAACTACCACCAAAAATACTGCAATCCAAATAATTTTGCACCATCTTAATTTTCGAAAATTATCATTTCAAATATATTAACTAAAGATTAAAAAGAAAATATTTTAATCGCATTTTCTAAAATTAAATTTGAGAATTCTGTAAAAGTATTAAACGAGTCACGAGATACAATAAATAGTTTCTTTCATTGCCCTTCTGAAAGAACACAATTCACAAGAACACAAAGTTTTACAATTCTAAAATAATACACAAATCTAATAAATAAAAAATGAATATTTGTTCATATTTTATATACTGTCGTACCGTTCATCCTATTTCGGTGAAGCATTGCTAAATGATCGATTGATTGCACTTAATATTTTTTTCTGCTGCAGCAACTCGCCAGATACCAGCTAGTTATTTATAAAAGCGTCTCATACTGATCAAAAGTGTAAACCATCGGGTTTGGTTTCTTGGATACTCTCTAATAAAGTGTTATTCCACAGAACGACTTGCAAGAAATTACACATTACTTATGAAATACTTTTGGAGTGAATGTAGCATTCGTACTGAATCTATCGTCTGATTCTTGGCGAGTGTTATTGGCGATTAATTCCTGACATGTAATTAATCTGACTAATCATATTGTCTTCAAGATAGGAATGCAAATGTTAGATTATCATATTGGTAAATTTAAAAGAACTAGCGGTAGTGCTTTCCCCGCCCAAAATAATCTCCCATATCTTCTAATTACGTGTTTCACAAGACATTAGCTTACAAAAGTACCGAAATAATTGTCTTTTGTGTAAATTTCGCAATTTTACTTTATCTATCATATGATCGTTGATAATTTTCTTGGTGATTATTCCGTGTCAGGCGGTTAATAGTATCTGGAAATCGAGCTTATGTTTCAGACAAATTTTCCCTATCGATTAAAAATAACTTTTTAGAATGTTACATTTGTAGCCAGGATAATTTGAAGGTACCCCTTTGGCGAAATTTGTGTTTTTTTTCTGGCGCCTTGCCTGTTTGTGCTGAACACTGTTCAAACAGCAGGAGACCAAACTTAAGGTCAAAACATAAAGAAATTTCAGCCCAATCAAAGCCGTGCAATTGGCGATCACAACTTGGCGAGAAGCAATGAGCACCCTTGAATATAGGCTAACCCGAAAATTCCATACCAAATTTGATGTATTCGTTCAGGGCGTTACTGTTCTGAAGAATTTATTAATATTGCGATTCATATTTCAAGACACAACTTCGCAATTTCATCTAATTTATTATTTTTTTAATTGCTGACTCCAATGTTTTACAGGTTACCATAGCAGTTCAAGAATCAATATCGTGCCATCACGTTATTTACAACAAATAAAGTTCTTATTAAGGTGGGTTCACACGAGGCTAATTATTGCACACAAAAGATCATGCCTACCTCCAGAAAATCACGTGATCAGAACGGGACAATGGCAAACGATTGTCCCATCGGGACAAACGTTGTCCGCATTGTCTCAACTATTCACACGAGGACATTGCTAGGACAACAGCAGAGAGGCAACGATTGCGGGCAATAGTTAGCTTCGTGTGAACCCATCTTTACATTGAACATCTAAAATTATTATTACAGTGAATTAACAGAAAATATTTAAAATGATTTATCATTGAAATTTACAGTCTTTTAACTAAAGCAGTCATCTCGTGGCAGTAACACTAATATGCCTTTACATTACTCCCTTTCCAATAACAAAGTTAAGGTACACAAAAAAGTACACGGAAAGGCATATTCTGACAGTTACTTAATTGAATTCAATTTATTGTATTTAGCCTAAAGAGAACAATAAACAAAAATAACATATTAAATTGCATAATGCATGCAATGGTTCTTAAAATATATATTCAATATGCTATCCAGTATTTCTGAGTAATATAATACATAATCAAATAACTATACAATTGAATATGATACACTTTAAGACTCTTGTTTGTAATACCAACGTTGCTATTGGCGATAGCTGGGATCGAACTCGGGCCTTATGGTTGGTAGCCATATAACATGATCTCAAGGCTAAAAGTGAACACTCAATCTTGAGAATGTTATTTGGCTTATATGGCTTCCACTATATATTTAAGTATTTTTGAGTTATCGCATTTACATGTTCCTGAAAATATAGACCGATATATGATCAATCGTTTTTTTTTTTCAATATTTTTCAAAGTTTGATAGATGTCTACACTATAAAAGTTAAATATATGTATCACATTTTATCAATTTAGCTATCTTCGATTTGTAGCTAGCGCAATAAATTGCATTAGACCAACTTGATACGCAAAACTCTTCTGAGCGAATTTGGCTCAAAGTTTGATAGGAATTGACAAATTTCATATACAAACCTATATCAAATTTTATACGTCCAGTCCAAAGTGTTTTTTAAAGTATTTTTGTAACAGATAAATATTTATTTTTTAAAAAACTGCATTTTTTTGAACTCTGGAGGTCCTAAACATGATGCTCAAAATCTCGATTTCATATTTTTTGACGATTACAATATATTCTATGCAACGGAAAGTAAATATAAGAGATGAGAAATCTCTATAATAAAAGCATGTATCTATAAAAAAATAAATACGTTTTAATGCATAAAAATATGGATGATTTATATATAATATATATAATATATATACCGGGTGGCCAGAAATAAAACACCCCTACTCTGACCTCCCTGGATATCGAACTACTCAGTGTAAAGGCTTGAAAATTTGTGGACATACTATTCAAAAAATGGGGAAACGGATTTCACGAAAAAAAAATTTAGTTCCAGAAATCACCGATAGGTGGCGCTGTACCACTGGACGTATGCTGAAAAGACACAAAAACACGTTTTAAACACATTTTATTTGAAAGTACCAAGCATACATGAAACAAGGACGTTATCGATGCAGGGAATGCTGCTCAATATGGTTCCCTTCCTGAAGATGTAAAATGTGAAGTCTGTGGACAGCTTGTTCAACTGCGGATCGTAACTGGTCATCTGAGATGCTTCTCACATGCAGACTGATACTCTCTTTCAAATCTGCCAAGGTTATCAGACGTTCTCGATAAACAAGGTTTTTTAAGTGTCCCCAAAGCCAAAAATCACACGGATTAAGATCCGGTGAACGAGATGGCCAAGTTGTCGGAAACGCGCGACTGATTATTCTGTCAGTGGTGAAATGTTGGCGAAGAAACTGTTGCACAGGGAGTCCAATGTGTGGAGGTGCTCCATCTTGCATAAAAGTAATGGTGTCAAGGCATTGGCGCTGCTGCAAATGGGGTACAACAAATGTTTCGAGCATCCTTTTGTACCTGTTGGCCGTCACGGTACATGTCTCAAGGCCATTGGAAGTAACCTCTTCGAAAAAGAACGGTCCAAGGATGAATGTGGCTGTGAATCCACACCAGACTGTAACTTTCGGTGAGTGGAGTGGAATCTCTTGGAAGGTACGGGGGTTTGTCGTGTCCCATATGCGACAGTTATGGGTGTTCACTGTTCCACTGAGGTGGAAATGGGCCTCATCGCTCCACAGAATCTGCCACGGCCACGATGTATCCACTTCAACTCTAGCAAGAAATGTCAATGCAAAGGTCAGTCGCATCTCCCTGTCTGTGGCCAGCAATTGTTGATTAGGGCGGATTTTGTACGGGAAACAATGCACCATTTTTCTGAGTACGTTTCACACTGTGCTATAGGGAACACCCAAGTGTCGTGACACTGCACGTGCACTACTGCAGCCTAAAACATTATCCATTGACTGTTCAACAATACCGGTGGCAACATCTTCAACGACATCTGAACGAACCGGTTTGCGTCCTCGACCAGGCTGAACTCCAAGATGTCCAGTTTCCTCGAATCGAGCGATCATTCTCCTGAGAGCTTGTGGAAGCAATGGTCCCTTACGCAAATCCTTAAGTCGGCGAAACTCTCGAAGTGCTGCTGGAGCATTTCCTTTATTCTCGTAAAACAACTTCACAAGCAAAGCGCGTTCTGGCAGCGTGACAGCCATCACTAATAAGAATGACATTCCCCACCTTTTAACTTCTTTTATACCCAGAACATGGCTTCTAACCATGCTTTATGCAAATTTTTCTGGTTACAGTATGAAATTGCAGTTACAACGGGAGTTCTAGCTTCTTTACTATTTTTATTTTCCATAAGGGGCAGAAAAATTAAAAAGGAAGCATGGAAGCATTCCATTCCGCATAAACATTTTAATTTTTATTATTATTTGTGTCTTTTGATCATAGTTCCAGTTGTGCAGCGCCACCTATCGGTGATTTCAGGAACTAATTTTTTTTTTCGTGAAATCCGTTTCCCCATATTTTGAATAGTATGTGTACAAAATTTTGAGCCTTTACACTGAGTAGTTCGATATCCATGGAGGTCAGAGTAGGGGTGTTTTATTTCTGGCCACCTTGTA
>JAPMOQ010051511.1:389651-407583 GCA_026543055.1 Argiope trifasciata
GATAAAACTTTGTCAACTTATTGCTTGCATTTGCAGGAAGGTTAGAGGCATAGTACATTTAGTATATCTAATATATTAAAATGAATTTTTGTTTCTTCTTATTTCCAGCCATACCGTATCATTCATTCGATCGCCATAAAACTTTTTCAACTTATTGCTTGCATTTGCTTGAAAGTTATAAGCCTAATGCAATTATTAACTCTAAAGTAGAAAAAAAATGAATGAATATTATTTATACTTCTTTAAATATCATAAAATAAACACCTTTCTTTCTATCATACCTAATTAAACAAGACAGCTATTTCAAATTTAAACAATATTTCGAAAACTATATTACTTATGGCGGAAACACGCCTAGTTCTAATTACTATTGTGTAAGGAGAAACAGAAGTTCTGAAATGCAATTAAGAATTAATCAGGCATACACTGAGAACTCATTTTCATTTATAAACATGTGGTCTGAAACAAATTTACGATCATTTGGGAATTCATAGTTGATAATGAAACAGTAGATTGTTGCCTAAAGAATGTTAAGGACAGTATTTTTCCCTCTGGGAAGAGGTTCTATTTTCTAGAAACGATGGAGGGAATGCACATAACTAATTTTAGTGGGAATCGCTAAACTTACGAGTTAGGTTATTGGGTCCATACCTGGTATCTGATACGGGGTCTATCTTAGATTATATCACTTTGGAATCAATATAAATATTGGAATCATGTTATTGGGTCTGTAGTTGGTAGCACGGTTCTACGAGGGAAAATATATAACTCATAAATGTAAATGACTCTTCTGTATAAGCCATAATTGTAAATGACTCTTCAGCATAAGCCATAACTGACACTTCAGCATAAGCCATAACTGTAAATGACTCTTCAGCATAAGCCATAACTGTAAATGACTCTTCAGCATAATCCATAACTGACTCTTCAACATAAGCCATAACTGTAAATGACTCTTCTGTATTAACCATAACTTTAAATGACTCTTCTGTGTAAGCTACATTTCTGTGTCGTAACTTTAAAGTAAACGGAAATTTTAAGTATCTTATACTCGATGTGAAATTATTACTTTCTTAAGTTATTAGTACGAGATAAATTTTTAAATTATAATTATCCACAAAAGTGTATAATAGAATTGTATTTTTGTATAAGTGTATAACTGAATCGTATCATCATTAACCTAAGTGTAAAATCTCCGCTGCTATACCAAATGTTAAAGATTTTGAAACTCGTCCCATGTCCCCAAAATCCATTGTATATGCGAAGCTAGCGCTTAATAAATCTGCAATCCCATATAAAACAATTCCACATCAAAGTGATGTGGAAATTTTCAGAGTGATGGTGCCAACTTTAATGTATTCTTTGTAATTTGATCTAAATTAAAAATAGCAAAATCCATTCTCACTCTGCCTTACTTCTACTTTAAGATTTGAGCCATTTCATTAAACTATTTAGACCAAATTCCATTCTTAAATCTAGCTAATAAAAAATATAGAAAACATACAATTCTGCAATAGGAATTGAAATCCTTTTCGTTGACCCGAGTATAGAATTCATAGTATTCTATACTCGGTTATTACTCTATTACTACTTTATTTTTTATGCATAAAAAAATTAAACCGCAGTTTGCTAGAGGGATATTGTTAAAGCTAATTTTTGAATTTTTTTTTTATCATTTTTTAATTTATTATTATAATCCTTAGCACTCCGATGTCTCCTCTCAGACACCATTCAAGGCAGTGGATCATTTTGTAGTTTTATTTAATTATTTTCTTAAATTTTGACAGGTAAAAATATATAGATTAATTTTCAGGAAAAATTCACCTTAAAAAAGTCATTTATATTTTTCGGAACAATAAACAAGTACTCTAGTTCGACAAATACTTATGAATCGAATTACTTTTTGGAGCACTAAAGGCTAAGTATGGTAATATTTACAAAGGTATATGAAAAAAAATTAGCTCACAAAATATTAATATTTCTTATTAACTATAAACAATTAAGAAAATCTAAATTTTATGTATATATGAAAATTTATTAATAAGACACTACAAAAAAGATCTGCATAAGTAATTTGTTACTTATTATAAAACCACTCATTGACAAAATACCGGATCTTCTTTCATGGTTACTAACATGATATACATGCAAATAAACTATCATGTCCGAGGAGAAATAGAATTACATTAATCAGATAACATAACCTAAACCGAATATTAAGAAAAGAAAACCCTCTAGCTAGTTACTCTCATTATATTAAAAACTCATCAATAACAAAGAAAATCTCAAAATAATGCAAATTTTATTTAAATATTTCTTGATCTTTTTTACTGTAATTGCCGTGATTAAACGGGTTTTTCTAGCTGGCCTTGAATCAAAGATGGCAAGGGAGTGCCAGCAAAAAGATAAGAAAAATACCAAGACTCACTCGAGTCTCAAATACTTAAAAATATAATGTATCCTGTATTTATTATTATGCTAAAGATAATTCGTAATTCTCAGGAACTTTTGATTCTCTGTTACAGTCAGTTTTTAATAAATAACTTGCAGATTTTTTTATGAATAAATAATATTAGTTTAAGATAATATTAGTTTAGGGGATAATCAAGCAAGATAAATAATAGGATAATAAGCTGTATTTTGTACCAAATGATTTGTTGATTGATAATGGATTCAACAATGATTTTAAATGTGGGTTTAATTAATTCTTTTTGGAACTCCAAATAAATTAAAATGTTTTATTATCGTTATTTATATGTATTATCAGTAATATATATATATATATATATAATTAGTTTGATTTTTGTGCACGACTTTGTTTTTCATGATTTACTCTTTTAGAGTACCGTAATTTCCTGCGTATAATCTGCGGATTATCTGTTAGAAGGCATGAAAATTGTTACTGTAATCTTCAGTAGTAATCTGTTGCTGCGAATAATCCGTTTTATAATGTAAGGATTATTCGACCACACGAATTATTTGCCGATAAATTTTTGTCGGAATTAAAAATTGCCATACTGCATTAAAAACCTCAGCGAATAATACGATGCAATATGATTTACTATTATAATATGTATGACACACATTTTTAAATAAATAATTCGTGTAATTAGTTCAGTATATCTAATCGATGGGAGGAACCAGATTCCCCACCTTTATTGTACTCACCGGGTTGGCGAGATCCATCCACCATGCCCGGAGCATTTGATCTCCGATCCGATCTAATCTCTACGAGGTGCCCCGTCTCCCCGAGGGTCTAAACATTTGGTATTCAATTTTCATCGATTCACATATCAAACTGTAGCGCAAAGTAAGCTGTAAGACTAGATTCATAAAATCATAATCATTGATTCTTGCAGTTTCGGGATTATTCCAAGGTCTATCAAAACATAAAATTATTCCACAAAACTCGGCATTGTTTATTAGTTTATCCTCCACTAAAATTTTTACTGAAACATAATCTTGAGATTTGGGATATAAACCTACGGTAAAAAAGTATGTCAGCATTTATATCCTGATATGAATTTCCACTTTTAAAACATATTCATTTTATTTCTTGAATCTGTTTTTATCTTCTAAAACTTTAAATCGCGGTAATCAAAAGTATGACAAGAACTTTGTTCTTACGAGGGGCATTTAATAATGATAAGTTAAATGTTGTGTCAGTAAAAGCGTTTGTAAAAACTATTAAAATTTTAGTTATTTGATTTGATTGATTTAGTAATTTGATTTAAATTATTCGTAATTTGATTGGACAAGAGTTTTTTTTAATACAAATGTGATGAAATGTACTAAAAAAAAGTGTATAACGGATTAGTTTAATGAAATTTAACATTATTTATTCCCTGCAACAATTTAACATTAAAAAAAATATTTCTAATGTTATGCTCAATTTAATTTATTTTCTTCACTATTCCTGGATATGTTAAGGCTATTCCTAAATATGTAAAAACTATTAAAATTCCTTAAAAATTAGTTAATGTAATATGATTGGAGAAGGGTTTTTTTTTAAATATAAATGTGAAATGTACGAAAAAAAAGCGTATAACGGATCAGTTTAATGAAATCTAACATAAATCCCTGCAACAATTTAACATTAAAAAAACAACTTTATTTCTAATATTATGCTCAATTTAATTTATTTTCTCTATTCCTGGATATGTTAAGCCTTGAGAATAAGATATTTTCAATTAGTTTAGCAAAACATGCCATGAGAAGACGATGAGAGTGAAAAAAATAAGGAGGCTCTTAAAAAAAGGAGACGTCTTCTACTTCAATTTATTTTCCTAACTTAAACTCAGAGATTTAACTCTGACTTTCTCATTATAAGCGAGAGAAATAAACTCGGGATTTCGCTCTGACTGAAGTGTCTTTTCCTAGCTCATTAGATAAAATGTATCCAGCTATACTTCTTTCCGAGCTCCTTGAATCCAGAGATTCTCCAATTTAAGCTCCAAAACAAGCTTTCCTCTTCTCAATGATAGCTTTCATTATTTTTTTCGTGTATTTGTATGAGTTAGCATTTGAGTTTCTTCTCCTTGTGATGTTTTTAGTCAGATATAGGTTTTCTGTCATCATTCCTATTTTTTAAAATCATTTATTTTTCAGAAAAGTTTTTACTGGATACATTTTCCCCCATTTTTATATCATAAATAGCAAAATATATTTGAAACTTTTTTTGTGACCAATTTGTTTGCCAAGATTATTGAGTTTTTAACTGTTAACACTAAAGTTACCACGATACGATCAAATGACCGGTTTCCAATAGCAGTTCTAATGTATCGGTGAAATGCTGATAGGTTTAGTGTTAATTTAGTGTTAATTATTAATGTATGATATTGAAAACCATTTCACTTGCCAAAATTATTGTTTTGCAATTTAAGTTACCTTGTAATTTGATACGATTAAACACATGAATTCAATTAAAGGAGGTGACTGCAAATTACAAAGTGTATACATAACGAAATAAAAGCTCTAAAACAAGCTTTCTTCCTCTTGTAAAGCCTCAATGATGGATTTCATTATTTTTTTCGTATATTTGTATGAGTTAGCACTTGAGTTTCTCCTCCTTGTTATGTTTTTAGTCAGATATAGGTTTTCTGTCATCAGTTCCATCTTACTAAATCATTTCTTTTTCAAAAGAGTCTCTCTGAATGCATTTTTTTCCTCTTTATATCGGGAATAGTAAAAGATATTTGAAACTTGCCAGGTTTGGCGATCAGTTTGTTTGCCAAAATTATTGAGTTTTTAAGCTGTTAGTTATTAATATCGGGTATTCAAAATAATTTTACCTCGTAATTTGATACGATGAAACATATGAATTCAATTAAAGGAGTTGACAGCAAATCACAAAGTGTAGTATAGTAGTATATTTAAAAAAAGTAGTATATTTGAATTTCTCCTCCTTGTTATGTTTTTAGTCAGATATAGGTTTTCTGTCATTCCTATCTTTTTAAAATCATTTATTTTTCAGAAGCGTCTCTCTGAATGCATTTTTTCCACTTTTTATATTATAAATAGTAAAAGATGTTTGAAACTTGCCGTATTTGACGATCAATTTTTTTATCAAAATTATTAAGTTTTTATTATTATTAAGTTTTTATTATCTGTTAATTATTAATATCGGATATTCAAAATTATTTTATCTTGTAATTTGATTCGATGAAACACATGAATTCAATCAAACGAGTTGACTGCAAATTACAAAGTGTATACATAACGAAATAAAAGCTCTAAAACAAGCTTTCTTCCTCTTGTAAAGTCTCAATGATAGATTTCATTATTTTTTTTTCGTATATTTGTATGAGTTAGCATTTGAGTTTCTCCTCCTTGTGGTGTTTTTAGTCAGATATAGGCTTTGTGTCATCATTCCTGTCTTTTTTTTTTTTAAATCCTTTTTTCAGAAAAGTACTAACTAAATTTTACTAAACACATTTTTTCCCTATTTTTATATTATAAATAGCAAAAAAATACTTGAAACTAGTCGCGTTTGGCGATCAATTTGATTGCCAAGATTATTGAGTTTTTAAGCTGTTAATCATTAATGTCGCATATTCAAAATAATTTTACCTGTTAATTTTATACGATTAAACACATGAAATCAATTAAAGGAATTGACGGCAAATTGCAAATATAACGAAATAAAAGCTCCAAAAGAAGCTTTCTTCCTCTGATAAAGTCTCAATGATAGCTTTCATTATTTTTTGTGTATTTGTATGAATATATGCTCACCCACAATTATTTGAATTTCTCTTTTTTATATTTTTCGTCAGATATAGGTTTTCTGTCATCATTTCTATCTTTTTAAAATCATTCATTTTTCAGAAGTGTCTCTCTGAAGGCATTTCCCCCCTTTTTTATATAATGAATAGTAAAAGATGTTTGAAACTAGCCGCGTTTGGCGATCAATTTGTTTGCCAAAATTGTTAAGTTTTTAAGCTGTTAATTATTAATGTCGGATATTCAAAACCATTTCACCTTGCAAAATGATATGATTAAACATATGAATTCAATTAAAGGAGTTGACTGCAAATTACAAAGTGAATACATACCGAAAGAAAAGCGAAAGTAAAAATCCTACTACTGATTTAATGACTAGCAAATGCACGTGTTTGAATGTTTTGATGGAGCGTTTGAATGCAATCATAGCATTTAACATGTTCACTTCCACTACACATGCCTGATGTCAGGACCATCTATCTAATTAGATGAGTCCTTCTTTCATATCTTTTAACTGTAGTAGAGAAGATGTCATCTAATAACCTTGATGGTTTGGTAGAATTACATATAATTTGTAACGCACAGACACGACAGCGAATGAGTTAAAAACATTGTTTTAGGTAGTGTATGAAATTGAATTAAAAATAATTTTTAAGTTGAATGAAGAATTAATGGTAAATATGGTAATAAAATTTATATTATTAAAAATGTATTACTTCTATAATTCTTAAGATAATACAAAAAGCATTTTTAGAAGATATTTGTTTTGAAAAATGTGAGTAACAATTTCCGTTGGCAAGTCTTAACGATTACAGTTAGACTTAATATTAATATAGGGCACACAAATCGAAAATCTTCGGAGAAATTTCTTGACATATATAAACGTGACAATTTTGTATTGCAATTTTAAAAAAATGTTTGATAGCACTTTTAATATATGCTCGGTATTGTAGACTTTTAGATACTTTTTGACGATTGACACGATTTTGATGCGTTTGTCGAGAAGCAATACGTTATTAACTACTTGACATACGAATTTATTTAATTTCCTAGTTAAATGACGAATTTAATAGCTTTCTAATTGGAATATTTACTATTATTCTAATTCCTTTAATAATAATACGTGTCAAGTGACTTTTTTCCATTTAAAATTATTTGATACTTTTCATTTAATTGCAGATTAAAAATTGGGAGCCGCGGTGGCCTGGTGGTAAGGTCTCGGGTTCGGAACCGGAGGGTTTCAGGTTCGAGACTCGATTCCACCGAAGAACCGTCGTGTGAGGGGGTCTCTTGCACGTTAAATCCGTCAGGCCAAGAACCGAAGAACCGTCCAGGCCCGTTGGTATCGAGAGGGGAGGGCAGCTCAGGTGTCGTCCTCGTCATCTGACCTTGGCTCAAAATTACGAGATCGGTCCTAAAATAACCCTAGTGTTGCTTTACAAAGGGACGTTAAATTAATCAAACTAAACTAAGCAGATTAAAAATTACAAATTCAATAATTCGATGCGCGTCTTAGACATGTCATTGAATGCGAAGTGGTTGATCTTGCTTTACCACGATTACACATCTAACACCGGTTAAGCCTATTTTTTCGCTTGATTAAACTTGTTTGAAGCCTATTTCTTCATTTCTTTTATATCTTTTTTTTCCACTTACTGAATGTCATCTATGATGATATGGCGAAACTATCACAGCACATATAATAATAGTTTGCAGCTCCATTTACTAAGTTTGATTTAGTACAGCTGCAAAAATGTTCAATGAAGGAAACAGCCTGATTCGCATGATGTTTTGCTTATATTTGATTACTGCCATTCGACAATTAGAAATAAGCATATATTAGCGTTTTATATACATAGAGAGAGATATTTATTATTTTTTGGACTATTTAGTAGAGTTATGCTTTCATAACTGACGAATTTTCTTATTCTTTTAAATTTTTGTTTTTGTACGCCTATTTAAGGTTATAAATAAAATAATTTAAATTAATCAAAGAACAGTAATTTACATTAATATATTTTTATTAAATCAATTTCTTTGTTCTCGCCAATTTATTTAAAAAATTTCTTTTTTACACTTGTAATTTTTTTCTAATATCACTATAAGTTCTACAGTTAACTATCTGTCTATCTACAGTTTGATTAGTTGAAATAAAAATGTTCAATGCACAAGTAGTATTAGTGGTACAGCATGCTTAAAATGTTGAAAGAGCATTGAGTACTTAAATAATGGTTTATAATTTGGCTCTGACGACGTGGCTGTCGATATTCTGCCTCAGACAGACGAGTCCATTTACTGGGAGGGAGAGAAGTATGGAAAGGATCATGCAGCAGAGATAATAAGTTTGCAACAAAAATAACGTGGTTAAATTCATAGAATTTTTCTCTTATTAATCTACGAAACAATCTCTGTTAATGTACTAATCTTATGAATTAGCAGATGTTGACAAATTTCCATCTTATTAAAAAGATAGTAATATTCTGATATCACGCTATTTTTGTCACATAAACCTATACAACAGAGTAAAATTGCAGTATGTAGAGAAATATTAAAATAACTAAATATGTCTCAAAGCAAGACACGATTTTCATAATTCTGTATATTTTACCTAACTTAAAATAATATAGGCAGTTACCTATAGATAAAAATCTTGATAAGCAATTTTGTTTCCTTTATTTTATTGAATATTTGAGCTTACATAAATATTTTACTATTTGTCTCAAAACAAGACAAACGAATTAATGAATACTTAATATTTTACATCATTTAAAATAATATAAATTATTACTTATAAATAAAAATCTTAGTGCAATATTTTTTATCCTCCCCTTAATTTATTGAAATTTTTAGCATACATTGAATATTTATTTTTAATTTACGCTTTATGTATTTTTTCTATATTGAGTTCCGTTTTTTATTAATCCGATTTTTAAAATAATACTTCGAAGTTTAATCAAATAATTTTGTGCTTGTATTTAATAAAAGTAATTAAAGTTCGAATTAATCAATAACAGTTATAGTGTAAAACCAAAGTGTTATCGGTTATGAGATATGAAGTATACTTAAATTTCCTTTCGACTTATTTGAAATCTACTCATGTTTACGCTTCAATCGTACATATTATATTAGAAACCAATATAATCCTTCACTTTTAACCATCAATTCTAGTCTTGCTCTAAAAAAAGAATATCATTTATCTTTTTTGGCATCCTAAGATAAACTACGATTGGTTGCTGGCATAACAAAAATTCCCCAATAAATCTCTCTTAAATTGAAAACTATTGCTATATGACCTTTTTAAATCATTATTTACATGGAAATGAATATTATCATAAAATACCAAAGGTATTATTTTTAAATTTTTCACTTATCTCAACTGTATTTTCATTCACTGCAATTTATCTTCATATTTATAGAATAGTAAAAAAATATTTAATCATATGGTTGTGGTGAGAGTTTTAAAACAGTAAGTGTTATATTTTACAAGCAGACACATTTCTTACTTCTGATAATAAAACTATGTACATGTTATTTTTTTTATTCCAAACGATTTATTATGATTTATTTTTAATTCAGATCTTACACTTGCAGACGATTCAAAGTACAGACGATTGCAAAATGCAGACGATATTTATTATTCATTCTTTTCGTTAAGCTTTAGAACTTGATTATAAAAATATTGCAATAAAATTTATGATTTTAATGTATATTAAAAGTTGAAGTTAGTAAAATTAGTCATTTAATATGACATTGATTTCATCATTTTAAATAAAAACATTTATCAATAAATTCACCTCTTTACATAAGTTCTGAAAGAATTTATAGTAAAAAGAAATTGAAGTAAATTCAAATTCGTAACATAGAAGCAAATGTCGCTAATGCCTTAGGATTTATTTTATTTTATTTTTAAATTTTGCTCTAAATTATCACAAAAATTGATACAACTGAAAAAAAATTTTTTTTTAATTATTGCGAAAATAATTTTTGTGCAATAACTTAAATAAAAAATATAAAAAAGAAAAAAAGAAAACAAGAATATAAAATTTCTATTTATTTTTAATTAATATCTCCTCACAAAATCTATATCTTTAAATTTGCTGGCGTCTTGTCTTAGGGCTAGAGTGTTTTCCTATGGTTCTGGGCGGTTCCCGGTTCGGACATGGTTATTATTCTGTGTTCTATCTGTGAGTAGTGTGAATGTGCACCCCTGTAAAAAGGGGTTGTGCTGGGAGCTGGACGTAGCTAAGTCGTGCTCGTCGTTCTAGTTGGCATTTCTGAAAAACTAGGGACGCTAATTTTTAGGCTTAAAATCTCTGACATATCTTTAAATCTACTTACGGTGGTATCTTAATAAGCCAGTAACGGCCCCTAAACATTGGTGATCACTCTTGTCAACGGATATGTTACGCGACTGCAAATCGCAAGGTCACGAGTTCGATCCTTGGCGGAATTCAATCTCCGTATTGGCGCGTCTCCACAATATAAACAGCCACATAATTTCCTGTCTTATAGAATACTAGGACGACGAATTCAAGGCCTCAGTGAAAGATTGTGTTTAGTCACAGCCCAAAGAATTCTGGAAATAAGGAATCCTTCTGTCCTTAATCAAAAGGATCGCTGTGCTCATTCATATAGTATATACCTTGAATAAAGTCTTCATTTGTACCTACAGAGTCGTTTCGTACCTTTTCATTTGTGCATCTCTTTTACTTTTATGAATAAGCATCATTATTTGTAAATGACTTTAAAAGAATGTATGTTAAAATTTATTTATCCCTAGCCGCCTTTGGCGACCAGCTGGTTCGCCATGAGTAATGCGTTCTAAAATTTTAAATTAAGTCACATATTCATTAGCCTTGAAGTAATTCCGGGCATTGATTTTCCTGAAATTAATGTTTTTTTCCGTGATGTTACCAAAATATTAAATAGGTTTTTTCAAAGAAAGCGAAAAAGAAAAAAAAAAAAAAATATTGAATAAATGATTTAGATGTTGCAAACGATTATAAAAACCTTGGCTTAGCATTTTTTTTTAGAAACTATCACATTCTTTAATGGAAAAAAAATTTTGAATTAATGCTACAGATATTGCAAACGATTATAGAAATATGCCATTGCTTCGGTATTTAAATGTATATCCTGTCTAAATTCAATCAGGTTTACCGTAAATAAAGAAGATTTGTTGAATTAACTATTTAGAATTGCAAACGATTATAGAATCCTTTGCTTTGCATTTACTTTTTAAAAAAATATCAAATTTTATGTCTATTTTATTTTATACAGTCACGTGCTGAAAGTATCATTTCTTTAGACTTGATTTACGATTATAGTTTTTTTTATTATTATTATTTGAACTTCCGTCATTGTTTTCTTTTCTTTTATCCGGTCACGTGATCAAAAAAAACATAATTAAAATATTTCTTTAAAAATCCGTTAAAAATAGGGGTTTAATGTATACATTAAAACACTGATACCATTAGAAAGCTAATTTTTTAATCTTTAAATTGACGTAAAAATCATGTTTGTGCGATAATATTTTCGGAAGTTATAGCGGAAAAACGTCGAAATTTCACTTAAATTTTAATTAATTCAAATTCTAATTAAAAATTCGAAAAAAGGGCTCCGAGGTGCACATTCCCGACCTCCAAGGTATACATATACCAAATTTGGTAGCTGTAGGTCCAACGGTCTGGCCTGTAGAGCGCCAACACACACACACATTGAGCTTTATTATAAGTATAGATTATTACTAATTCCATCTAAGACATTTTTTGACAGAAAAAAATTTATAAAAGAGTATGCCAGAAATATTTGGGAAGATCACTCGAGCTGTTTTTTAAAATTAACTTTGTATATATGTTATAAATTTTATTTCTCTGTTATGATTTCAGATTATCCAACATCTACTTTCTTCCAATATTATGAAAGCAGATTTTTCACTTTACTTTTATAACTAAAAGAAACATTCAGAAACCAGATGTAATAAAGCATGTATGCTAATATTTTATCATTCTTGAAATTCGTATTTTTTACAGAAGTATTTAGTTGGGAATTCGGGGAGATAGAGTTTTTGCCCTCTTTTCCGTCACAGTCTAGCTGCTCTGTACAATATCTGTAGTCTGCTCCGTTTGAAGTCTATCTATGAACCTTAACTGTTAATCTATATAAATAAAAGTGAATGTCTGCGTGTATGTCTCTTATGCGGTGCCATACGTCTCATCCGAACTTTGAATACTTAATACTTGCACATACGGGTTGGTTATAGGAATAGTAAAATTATGTAATCTGTATAAATAAAAATGAATGTATGTCTCTTATGCGGTGGTACTTATTTGGATTTTTGGATTTTACTGGCTCAAGAGCTATGATGTTGACTATGCTGTCCCAAACTGTGATGAATACTTATTACTTGCACTTATTTGTTTCTGCAAAAGATGGAAAAACAAAAAATATATTGCCAACCCTAAAGTCTTGAATAATAATGTTAAAATGAAAATATAATAAATATTATTTACGCTTCTCCTTTATATATCTCACAATTTCATTGAATACAGTAAAAGCTTCTTATTCGCGTTTTCACTATTCGCGGATTTAAAAAATGCGACCCAATTCCTATATTCGCGGATCTAATAAGTACATACATAATAATAAAAGGATTCCAATAGGCATCCAACCCAATATCCTTTGTAAATGCCGTCAAATGGACAAATAAAAAAAAGTAAAATAGATCTTATTACAACTTTGTCTAAAGTATGTTGTTGAATGCAAGCTGCAAACATAACCGAAATCGCGAATGGAATAGGACGAAATGGGTTCGAACAGATAGAATCAAGTGACATTCAAGAATTGCTTGAATCGCAAGATAAAGATCTGACTGAAACCGACTTGGAGGAAATGTTAAATTCACAGACCATTGAAGAAGAGGCTTCAACAAACACTGGAAACGTGGCATTTAATTTGAAAAATCTTAGTGAAGATTTAAGAATGGCAAATGAGCTTTGCGATTTCTTTATGAATGTCTTTGGAACGGAGTCTTATTTTTAAGAGGTAAATTGCTAATGCGACTGCTGCGTATCAGTCTAAATTGAAGGAGCTTTTAAAAACTGCCAAGAAAGAGGAAATTACAAAATTCTTGAAACCATTGCCTAAGTCTTTAGTAATTAATCAAAAACATCAATTAAGTTGATGTTTTATACATTTTTTTTGTCACCTAGGAACGTATCTCCTATAATCCCATATAGATTACCATTCTGTATTCACGGTTTCTGTATTCGCGGCATATTTATGGAACATATACCCCGCGAATAAAGAGCTTTTACTGTATATTCATTTCAGATACGAAGATAAATGTTATTTTTCCTATCATTTACCAATTAAACAAGACAGTTATTTTAAATCTCAAACGAATTTTTACCAGCGACAACATCTACCAGGTACCAGCTAGTTTAAAAACAAATAAGGCGAGAACATCTAAACTCTACTATGCACGTAACATCAAATGTGCGCAAGTTACATTACAATTGCATTTATTTCGAGAAAAGGCGAAGTTTTTCTACGTAATGGGCATTTTTGCATACACTTTTTTCAGACAGGACATACTAAAATTGCTGACACACTTTCCTATGCAACTCCGCCACTTCTATTTAAATCAGCCGGCCGGTGATCGTAAATTAAGTGATTGTTGATTTTCCACGCACTTAGTATGGCCGCTCCGACTTGGCGGTTACTTTGCAATGCTAATAACGTGCGATCTGTTGTGGAAATTATTGGCATGAATCAAACGCAAACCCACCCACGTTAGAGCTTGAAAGAATAGCGCCTAACGGATAGAATTGAAAGAATGGAAATTAGTAAAAGATAGTAATGTATTCCAGTTTTCTTTTTATAAATCCCCTGCTGAGTTAATCATTGTGGATTGAAATATATTGCACTCTGTTTTCTTTGCTTTCGGACAGCGGATTTATGCTTATTGCAGGTGCAAAATGATTTACAAACAACGTATTTGTGTCAGACGTATCAAAACGTTGTGATAAAAAATATACAAATCAAATTTTTATTTATTTGTTTGTATTCATTTTGTTAAATTAATGTCTGCTTTTGAAGTTTCATCGTGGCTATTGGGAAATGATATTGAGATTTTGAATGGTTGCTAAAATGATTCAGATCTTTACATCATTTAGCTTCTTATACTAGACTTCTACGTCTGATTGCCATATACGACGTATGTAAAATTTGATTCCATCAAGAATTTTCATATTTTTAAACACAAGTTTATGGTATTGTTAATTGCACCATAATGCATTTGTCGTCATTAAAGAACATGTAAAAGAACATTCTTAGAATGTACTCTATAATTGTGAGCCATAATACATATTTATTTCTAAACCGTTTGAAATAAACATCTACTCCGAGGTGGAAAGGTAAAATTTGCTTCCATCAAGAATTTTCCTGTTTTTAAACACAATTCATAGAATTATAAATGTTACTACAATCCATTTATTGTTATTAAAGAGCATATAAAAGAATATTTATAGAATGTACTCTATAATTGTGAGCCATAATACATATTTATTTCTAAACCGTTTGAAATAAACATCTACACCTAGGTGGAGAAATGCAATAAATAATATTTTATGCAATTTGAATCAATAAATACGAATAAAAAGTAAAATAAAAAGTTTTATGCAATTCCTTAATTGCTTAATTCCTATTTAGCGAAATATTTTTTGATGCACTAGCATTTTGGTACTTGTCTGTGTTTTTAACTGCAAACAAAATGCGTGAATACAAAATTTCTCCAATTTGGTGATTTCAGTCGCCAAACAATAGAGCACGTGATTCCCATGTCCAAAATTTTTCATTAAAAAATAATAATGCGCTTGAGTATGGATAAATAATTTGGTGAATCTTGCGCTTTTCCATAAGCGTTAAAACTAATTTGTACCAGCATTTTTTAAATAAAAAAGCACAATTTTACTACTAAAATCAGTTAAGCTATGCAACTCTGAATATCAAGATCATTTCAACGGACAAAAAAAGGAAGATCCGTTACTCAACATTGAGCGCTTCTTCGTGGCGACATTTATTGAATTAAAATAATGAAAACTTAAATTCTTAGTGCCGCCAAATTTAGTCTCTGAGAAATGGCACCTTTTTTAAAAAAATGTTGTCATGTAATATTTAAATAAATAGTACGACTAAGCAAACGACAGAATTTTATAAATATATATTTATCATAATTTTTCAGAACTAAAATCATTCACCTAGGCAACATAAAATGAAATTCTTTACTGCATCTTTTAGAGCATTTCCGGTTACACAAGTATACCTAATCTAAAATTTAATTATTCATTGGGTCACTATAGGAGAAATTCCTTTATGAATTAAAGGAAAATTTCATTTTGCATCTAAAAGTCAACTTGATTGTTGAATTGAAGAATAAGATGTACTCTGACGATTATAAAAGTGTAAAAAAAGATATTTCAACATGTAACATACATAATATATTTTTACCATTTAATCTATATAAATATAATTTTATTCCCATCTTCACAAAATTTGTGTATATATCAAAGGTTCTTATTATCTAACATCTTTACATAATATTTAAGAAGATATTTACTAAATGCGTTTTTTTTTCTATTCTTTCCCATTAATTTAAGTTTTTTTTCTAATGGAGAATATTAAACTCAAAAAAATATATATATAAAGATAGCTTAGATTTTGTAAAATCATCTGTATAGTTCTTCGTACTATATAGTATCTGTATAGTTCTTCGTATTTCGTTTAATGTAAATAAATGTAACTTTATTCTCTCCTTCATAAAATTTGTGTATATATTTAAGGTTCTTACTATTTAACATCTTTACAGAATATTTAGGAAGATATTTACTTAAATTAATGGGAAGGAATAGAGAAAAAAAACACATTAAATTTTTCTCTCTAATGGAGAACATTAAACTCAAAAGAACATAAAGATAGCTTAGATTTTGTAAAACCATCTGTATAGTTCTTCGTACTAAAAAAAAGTCAATGATGCCTTTATTTGTCTCTTTACAACTTTATTACAATTTGAGTGAAAGTTCAAGCGTTCCCAAATAGTCTCATGACCCTTGAAGCGTTATTTCTTTGCTTTTAATGAAATTTTAAGTACTTTTCGTGGGCGTCGGTAGGAAGCAAGTCCCAAAATGGTTCAACGGTTCTTCCAGAAATCGACTTTAGTTTAACGGTTTTCGAGAATTTCGATCTTTTCATGCTTTTTGTCGAGAAACGAAAACAGTCATTAAATTTCCATGGAAAAATCGAAAGAAAAAAGAACAATTTCATAAATAACTTTGAAACTTATGATTCCTTAATATCCTCACACCAAAAGATTACTTTGTAATAAAAATGTCGAGAATAACATCTAGCTTTCTTAGAAAAAGGGAAATAACTAAACAGTTTGTTTTCTTTTGTTATATTCTTTTACACAAATAGTGTTATAAACTTAAAATATATACAGATCATTATTTTATAAATAAAAAAATATATATATAATATCCATCTCTACTTTTATGTCTCATAATAACAGTGATAGGACCATATAATTCATCGCTGCATTTCAATCAGATTTCTCGTATCAGTTATTCTAACATCCTGTTACTTCCGCGAAAAATCTATCAATTTGATATTTCCTATTTGATGTAATCAGAAAAAGAAGTAATGGAAATACTTGAAAACAACTGGCACAGAACTGATTTCAACTGGCTTCAGTAACCGGCATTATTTCTACAATGAGATGGCTCGAATGGTTTTCTTTTATTCACTTTGATGTGTGTCCGTGTTAGAGATGAATCGTGTAAAATTCATTTCTATGCCACTCCTTAGAAAGGAACTGAATAAGGATGGTAGAATTCAAAAGACGTTGATTTAAGTAATGAGTATTGTAGCAGATCCGTGGTATTTTACTACGGCATTCAACCATGCAAGTTTTTTTGTTACAAAGTATTTGTTGGGCGCCAGAAATTATATTACTTATCGTTTATGTCTAAATGCCAACCAGCAAGTTAAAAGAAAGGACAACCTAGATTGTTGAGAAGTTATTGCTGTTTGCAATATAGAGCGAGAAAATTATTTTGTACGCTTTAATTTGTAAATGACATATAAGTGGGAACAAAGGCATGTTATATGTGCTTAATCCCTCTATTCAAGAGTAGAGTATCGCAGATTATTTGATCAAGTCCCTTTTATAAATCACTGATACGCCAAAATCTAATGCATTTATAAGTATTCAAAATTAAAGTGTCACCGTTCAACGAAAAAGAAGAAGAAAAAATCAGCGCCAAGTTAGCCAAGGGTTATTTTCGACTTGGCGGACTAGGAAGCCAAGGTACGGGCGGGGGGGGGGTGCAAAGAATTCAGTTTAAAAGATATCATTAGTTTAGTTATTACACTTTTTTTAAATGCTGTGTATCTATGAGTATGAAGTATTAAAGTGTGCAAAAGTGGCTATTAAATGCTGTGTATCTATGAGTATGAAGTATTAAAGTGTGCAAAAGTGGCTATTAAATGCTGTGTATCTATGAGTATGAGGTATTAAAGTGTGCAAAAGTGGCTATTAAATGTTGTGTATCTATGAGTATGAGGTATTAAAGTGTGCAAAAGTGGATATTAAATGTTGTGTATCTATAAGTATGAAGTATTAAAGTGTGCAAAAGTGGATATTAAATGTTGTGTA
>JAPMOQ010051511.1:412944-443565 GCA_026543055.1 Argiope trifasciata
AAACCTTCACCATGATTTTTTATTCTTGAAGCCGTGGAATATGTCATGTAAATTGAATTTATACTTGATTTTGAACTTCATCAAATTTTCCAGTGCTGAAATTACTGTATGGTAAATTTAATTATAAGGCAAAAAAGATGTCAAATAGTTTAATTTACTTTAACGTTTACATCATTGTACTCATCTTTAGATCTTCTTTTCGAAATGCAAATCGTTGAATAAAAATGCTAATAGCTTATGAAGATCCAAATGTATCAAAAATTAATACAACTTTATTATTAAAATATTTAAAATTTATAAAACAATGCAATAAGATGAAATTATAATTTTAAAAATATTTTTAATTATTTAAACTGAAATAAATTCGTATTTTCAATTTTTAAAGAAATGTGAAATTCTGTTTTTGTTGTGATTTTTTTCTTTTCAATTTTTATTAAATTGATAATAAAGTGAAAATCGAATAGATGTTAAGCTATTATATATTTCCTACATTTCACCACATGCAAAAGTCCTCTTTTTCTTTCCTTCAAACTTTTTACTAAGAAATTAAAATAATTAATTCACTGAACTTCTAATAATATTTTTTATATATATTTACCATCTTTCTCAACCTGCTGATGCATCTGGAATACTAGATATATTTCATTTTAATTGGATATTTTATGCATGACTTAATATTCAGGATTTCCTCAACAGTAATTTTAAGCATCAAACTGTGACAGACATTAAGTCATGCTACTCTAATATCATTAGATTTGTTCTGTTTATTATATGCATGTTCCATAACATCATAATGCCATTAAAATTTTGTGTCTGAGTATTCTATTTCGAATAGTCAATTGCATTTTGTAGGAATGTGAAATCTTTTGCTGATTTCTAATATAGATTTTTCAAAATATTCCTTTTTTAGCTGTAAATGATGGAGGAAATATATGAAATTATATATTTAATGAAATAATAGAATCGGTATAAATTTTCTTGCTACTGTAAAATCTATTGCTCAAAAAATTTTTGAAAAAGATATTTTTAAAAAATTGCTAAAATGCTAGAACAATTTTTCGATAGTTTCTATACAAGGACTTCCTATTGAAATATATGTGTGTCCGAAATCAGAGAATGTCGACGCTCATCCGTGAATGCCAACAAGTATCAAATATATCGGTGAAAGACCGAAAATTTTATTATATTCTTATATATTCGGTCTGTCACCGGTGTATGTCGACAATCACTGACCTTCTGTGGTGGGGGTCGAAAAGAAACGCCGATGTCCACGGAGAGGCGACACCACTATGACAATACAAGTCTCTGATGTCGACAATAGTGGTACAGTTGCCCTAAATGTATCTCAAATATTGTTGGAATAGAAGATTCCAAACATATATATTAGCAAATAAAAATTGTACCTTTAAGAAGATTTATATCAGTAATCTGTTTGTAATTGGTTAATAAAAGTTATTCATAGACGAGATTTTATCTCAATAAATGTCGCTAAAGGAAGTCGCTGCAGCTAATTCCAGAAGTGGAGGACAAAGCTATGCACAAAGTAATGTTTAGCGACCAAAGGCAATTGTAAAAGCAACGGACTCTTATGCTATTCAGTTTAAATTGAAACAAATAAGATAACGTCCATCGCATAATTAAGTTTAAAACTATAGCTTCAAATTTAATAGTTCAAGTACTATAATTTTATTAGCTTTAGGTTTAGTTTCTATTTTAAGTTTAATAACTATAGCTTTCTCCTATTTTGATATACGTCATTAATAATATATTTTAATAATTAAGTATGATTTAAAAACGTAACAAATATATTTTGTTCGACATTCACCATCAGAGCATGGTGATTGTCGACATACACGGGTAATAGTCCGAATATATAAGAATATATTAAAATGATCAGTCTTTCACCGAGGTATTTGGTATATGTTAACATTCACCAATGAGTGTATACATTCTCAAGATTTCAATTTTTCACGGTGACATAGATATCTTGTGAAGAGTATAGCTAAAATAATTTTGTTTATAAGGCTTGAAATATGTTATTATAAATGTAAAAATCTTGGAGTAGCTGTCTTCGAATTTTTTTTAGATCAAAGGGGTCGGAAATGGTGGAGGGTCTAAATTTTCATTTCTTAATATTGAAGATAGAAAGTAAATCAAATGAGCCAAATTAGTTCCTCATTAAGGCAATTACTTTTGAAAATGAAATTTTCGACAACCACATTAACTTGAACGTTAAGGGCTGAAAAGTGATTTTCAAGCTCTAATACTTACAGTTTCTGACATCAACAATTTATGTTGTCTGATAGTACCTTACATGCAAAAAAATCTACCTTTGCCCACCAGCATATCAGGAAGAATTTTTTATATTTTAAAATTGAGTGAAAAAAGGGGTTGTGCAATAATATTTTGTGGAATAATTCAAAGCAAACATTAAAACCTCATTTCATTTTTATTTCATAGAATTTTTTTTAACATCCTCCAACGCAGACAATCGCAACCCTTAAAAATATATCTATATCGAATTAGGTAGCTTGAGGTCAAATATCTGTGCAACAACAGTATACTCTTTCATAATTATCCTTATCCATTTAGATATTTCAACAGTTTTGAAGAAGTTTGAGTCTAACCTCATCAGTTCAAAATTAGGAGTCAAAAATGTTTTCTCTTGGCAAGCATTAAACCTATAATAGATTCCTTTTTGTTTGGGCTCTTGATAGTTAAATGCGTGTTATATATGCAAGAGCAATTATGTATTGAATTATCTTGGACAAAACAAGAACAACTGAATTTCTAAGGCCAGGTAGTTATCAGAAACCTTTTAGCCCAAAAGTCGCTCGTTAAAATGATGCGTTAATTGGTTTAATTTGAATCTTCTTTCTGCCTTCAATGGCAAGGAAAATAAAAGAAAGCTGAAGTTTAAAAAATTCAAATATCCGCCACAGTTTACATCTCTAAATACAGATTGAGATTGCCAGTTTTTATGAAAAAAGAAAGAGATTTAATTGCTAAGAGCGTTTTAATGATGCATCACCTCCTGTCTTAGGTGTAAAACAATTGATGGTTGGAGAAGATATCAACCTTTAGTTTTTAAGGAACAGTACCCACCATAATTGTTTTCAATATGAATATTGCAACAATACGCCGGAATCCATCTAATTTAAATGCTCTTTCTGACTTTTGTATAACGAGAGTTACTTAAAAATGAAAATCCATCTTACCATTTCCTTTGTTTAAGCTGGGTTACCCTTCTGTGACCTCACTGAATTTTCATTCTACGATGTAATTAGTCGAATGTTGAAGACGAATCAAAAACTATTCTTGTTAGCTTGTGCAAAAGATGTCAAACATTTAAACATAAACATAAATTTTTGAGTAACGGATAGTTTGCAGTATTATAGGCCATAATTAACAAAAAATTTATGTATATGATGTCTGAAAAATCGTTGCAATTGGTACTCTTTTGGTAAGAACCCCTACATTTCTAACAATTTAGTTTCACATGAATTCTTTGAAATGTCATCATTATATACAATATTCTTTCGTTTATCTCTAGTTACAAAGCACTGCTTGTTATTCTTTCTAATACAGTTATTTTTTCTGACTGCGCTCAAAGATAGGTTAAAGAGAATCCAAAACATTGCAGAAATCCAAACATCACTTCTCTGAATTAAGTGTACATTGAATTTCTATGAAGAGTAGAGTATTCTTCCATTTACTACCTGTCAGTAAAATGTGTTTGTGGAGGATTTGTTAAACTTTCTATTCTTTAGTCTTTGTTCTCGATATAAATGTTGAAAGGTGAAAAGATATCAGAACAGTTGCTTAACGCTACAAACGGAACAATGCGAGAAGCAAAGTAAACAAAAAAGATTAATTGCTCATAGCCAGCCATGTTATCAATAGCAACTTTTGGTAAAAGTTTGCAATACCGCAGAATATTAACCATATGTTCGACAACAAAGCTCTGTTGTTGAAAATCGATTATTTTATTTTGTGATTTCTAGCCTTAAACGGGGACTTTGTTTGAGATATCCTCTGTTCCTTTCTTCTAGACACTTAGAATTAAGATTTATTAGTTATTCTGAAATAAACAAACTTTTGTGACATTTAAGGGGAAAATGTTATCATTCGGATTCGTTGGTTCTTGTACAAAGTAAACAGCCTTTTGTGACAGATAAGTGAAATATTACGAAATAAATTCCTTTCACTATAGGTTTTCCCAAATAACTAATAATATATATATTATTTTATTGAAATCTATTTTCTATTTTGTAATAAAGATACAGGCCCTTAATTTGGTAGATTTTTGCAGCTCGAATTATTACAATAAATTATCGATAAATTATAAAAGTGCTTGAAAAACTTGAGGTTTTCAAGTTTAAGTTTTCAATCAGTTTTTAGTTTTTGCACTGCAACTGCATGAGAACAATATCTCTGCTTGCACCTTCCACTAATGAGTGCTCGCGGGAAAGATGTTACATATCTATATAAATAAAAATGAATGTTTGTCTGTATGTCTCTTATGCCTTCCTAAGCTGTTCATCCGATTGCGATGAAACTTGGGCAGCTTATTGCTTACATCTACGCGATGGTTATAGGGATAGGACAATTATCTAAAATTAAAAAAAAATCGAATCTTAACCGCATTGATTTACCAAGGATAAATCTCCAAATAACTTGCCGAGGAGACACAATATATTCAGTAGAAATGCTAAATCCAAGTTAAAGGTTAATAGTTAATAGCCATATAGTATGCGCATGCCATGCAAGTCATTCTCAGAGGTAATAACTTTATTCCATATTATGCAAGAAAATTTTGGCGAGACCAGTCCTGGGGTTTTTTAAATATTATTTAAATTTTAGTGTTTTTTGTAACAATTTCCAAAAATATTAAAGTACAAATAATTTTGCACTATCAATTTTCAAAAATTCTCTTTTCAACTATATTAATGATTTTATAGTATAAATATATATTCTATGTTCATCGATTTTGAAAAAAAATATTTTAATCCCATTTTCCAAAATTAAAATTCATAAGTTGTGATTTCAAACACTTTATTTAATATACTGTAACACATTGACGAACCAACTGAAGTTATGTTAAAGTAACAAAATTATCTTTCATCAAAATATAATTCTAGCCGTAATGGCTTAATTAGACGCTTGAAATTTTCAGTTCACATATTTTTCAATAATAAGATTCCGAAAATTCAAAACTTGTGGATCTCAAACACATCATTTAATAAACCCTAACACATTGGCAAAACAACTAAAGTTATATTTAAGATTTAATATTTGCAAAAAAAAAAAAAAAAAAAAAAAAAATTATTTTTAAATTTCGAATGGAATTATGGGACGATGTATGAAAACTAATTTCCTAACACAATTTTTAATAATATTCTCTATATAAATGTAATGATAAAAGAGGAATTTAAAATAAAACTTTGCTCTTGGAAGATATTTTCTATAAAATGAAATATCCGTTTTTTAATCTTTTGATCTAATTTTATCTCTGCAATTTTTTCCCCTGCAATTAGTATTCTTTACAAAATGGGAACAAACAACTAATAGATAACTTAATTGATGTTTTCAAACATCCTTTAGCAGAAGAATAAATTATTCAGAGCCTTCTTTTTATTCCTCTGCGCTCTCACTGTTTGCCTTATGCTGCTTCTTATATGACTTATTTCTTACGCTACGCCTTATTCTTTTCCCTCCTGTTTTGCCGCCTTTTCCTTTGATGTTTCGCGGTACGCTAAGCCATTTTATAAAATTTTTTGAAATCATTTCCGTTGTCTGACTTTTCTAACGGTTGATTTTCTTCCGCTAGAAGCGTTCGGCCTGTTCTTTGTGGGTCGATTTCTACTACATTGGGATAAGATACTGGGGAGAGACCCGGTATTATACAATGAATAGAGATTCCCTTTGAGGAAAGAATGAAGGATTTTCCTGTTTTCTATTTGATGTTATTTTTTTGTCTCTCTCTCATCAATATACAAACACTAGCTGGTACACGACGCGTTGCTGCCGTAGAAGAAATGATGTTGGAAATATCGTTTGGAATTTGAAATAGTTATCGTATTTAATTAAGAATGATATTTATTTTCTTGTCGGCAATAAATACATTCATTGAAATTGAAGGATATATAAAGGGGAAGCATAAATAGTATTTATTATATTTTTATTATTCTATTCTACAAACAAAAATTCATTTTTATGCATTAGATTTGTGTATTCTTTTAGAAGTGTAATGCTTGATGTACTTTCAGAATTGTAATTAAATAAACTATTTATTGTATCTCCTGACACGTTTAATATTCGTTCAGAATTCTCAAATTTAATGTTAGAAAATGTGATTAAAATATTTTTTAAAAATTGATTCAAGATAGAAAATATATTCATACCATAAAAGCATTAATATAGTTAAAAAGAATTTTTTGAAAATTAAGATGCTGCAAAATTATTTCTACTATAATATTTTCGGAAGTTACTGCAAAAAAAACGCTAAAATTTTATTAATAGTTTAATAAAGTTTTACTCTATAATAAAACTGTTATCTCAGAGAACGACTTGCATAGGAAATATTAACATCTAGCTTCAATTTAGCATCTTTACTGAATCTATTGTATCTCCTCATCGAGTTATTTGGTGGTTAATCCGTTATTAATAGATGCAGAAAATAGATCCGAAAATATTTTTATATATATTAGATAATTTTATTTTGCCTATAACTATTCCGTAAGTGCAAGTAATAAGTATTCGCAATCATAAGTATAAGTATTAAGTATTCGCAAGTTTCATCGCAATCGTATGAGAGGTACAGCAGCGCATAAGAGACATACAGACAGACATTCAGTTTTATTTATATAGATTTCTATTCTGTTTCTTAATATATGATGTTTAAAATGTTGAGTTTGATATCTAGATTTTTGTAGGATCCTGTTACATTCCATCAAAATTTTTTTCGTATTTTATGAACTAAATTTCTGAAGTTAAAGGGCGGCCAAAATTAATGCAATATTTGAACTTTTTACCATTCCTGCAGAATAGTGGTGGCAATCTTACTCAAAAAAACATTTGACTGCTGATACTTTGGGATGTAAGATCATTGAAAATGTATTAGAAATATTAAATATTAGAGAGTAATGGCGCTCTACAGATCATTGCATTCACAGCAACCATTTTTAGTACATGTATACCTTGGAGAGTAGGAATATACACCTCAAAGAGATTTTTTAAATATTCTTATTTAATAAAATTTCAGCTGAGCATTAACTTTTTTCTATGATAACTTCCGAAAATATTATTACACAAAAAGGAATTTTTCACCGTTTCAAAATTAAGTTTTTGTCTTTTTAAAATAATTTAATTTAATAGTCATAGGAATTTTTGCAAATTTTTATTTCTGGAATTTTCAAGAATATATTACATTGTTGCCATGATGTTCAAACGTTTTTCATTGTTCCTTTCTTTCAGTTTTCTTCTGTTGTTGATAGCTATAGAAGAAGAATCTTGTTTGGTAGCTCTGTAATATAATAACACGAGATAAATAAAAGAATAAAATGTCAATATCACGAAATTCGGAAGACGAATGAACCGAATATTTATATTTTTAATAGCATTATGATATTATTGGACAACCTCCACTAGAAAAGCTCATATGCACAATAAACAGAACATGAGTTAAACAGTTGAAATAATAAGGTTTTAATTTCTTTTTGGTTGAATACTGAGTATGAAGTTATGAAATTGATTTATCTGAAATCAAATGCACCTAATACTCCTTTCAAACCATCTGATAGCCTGAGGAGACTAATCTGTGTGTGGAGACGAATCTAAATAAATGTTTGTATATCTCTTATGCCTTCCTAAATCGTTCATCCAATTGCAATGTAATTTGGTCAGCTAATTGTTTACAGTTACGGGATGGTTGTAGGGATAGTACAATTATCTTATATTTTTTTAAAAAAAATTCGAATCTCAACCGCATCTATATACCAAGGATTAATCTCCAGATAACTCGCCGAGGAGACAATAGATTCTGCAGAAATTCTAAATCCAAATTAAAGGTTCATATTTTGTAGCTATAGTATGCAAATTTCATGAGTCATTCTCAGAGGTAACAACTTTATTGCCGATTATGCGGGAAAGTATTGGGGAAACTAACCCTGGGGTTTTTAAGTTTTAATTTAATTTTAGCGTTTTTAGCAGTAACTAGAAAATATTGTAGTACAAATAATTTTGCACCATTTTTGATGATTAAAAAAATTCTTTTCAACTATATAAACGAATTTATGATAAAAAAATATATTTTCGATATTTAATTAATTTGAAAAATTATGTATGTTTTAATCACATTTTATGAAATTAAATTTGATAATACTGAACGAATGTTAAGCAAATCACGAGATCCAATAAATAATTTCTTTCATTCTGAAAGAACAAATTGTATAGTTCTAAAAGAATAAACAAATTTAGTATATAGAGTTGAATAGAATTGAAGTTCAATGATGGGATTATGGGGCACTTGTACTTGGAACTATCCCCTTAATGACGGAAACTGCCGAAATGATATAATTTTTGCGTAGATTACCATGACTGGGAGAGCTCTTGAAGTGAAGGATGGAGCTAAAAACTGAATATTTTTGTGTTCGTGTTTTACATACTGTGGTACCTTCATCATATTTCGATAAAACATTGCCAAATTGTTGAATGATTGCACTTAACATTATTTTTTACGTCGGCAGCAGCGCCCCGGGTACCAAGTAGTTTAGTATAAATCGTACACCAATATACTAAACATTTAATAGACTAATTAATTCTTCGGCGTCATCAGTGTGTCATTTCTCTCCAGCAGAACAGGATACTTAGCGGGGTTTCCATAGTCTCAAACGCGCCAGATGAACGAAGAATATTTAACCATTCATAAATTGTTAATGGGGAACAGCAGACAGCATCGTCCGGGTATCCAGGTGTTTAGTAATCAAGTCTATTGACCCTCAGACGGAGTACGAAAGTGAAGTACATGGTTTCCCCACCTGCTTTCGTTTAAGAAGACATTCACTTTCAAGCGATGCATTATTCATTAAGTTTGGCAAAGCGTTAAATAGCCAAAGCAGAGGTCCGAGTTTTCGGTTTCATTTTCCTTGGTGGTGTTAGGAAAAGAGTTTACAGTATTTGCCATGAAAATCTTGTACATTAGAAATGTTGCCATAAATAAACAGCGAGATGGGAGATGTGGGGGATTTTATTCTTAAGTGTATCAATTTAATTGTATAAAATTTTCTAAAAATATTTAAATTTATATTAAAATATGTTAGTCGTATACCCAGAGGTCCGAGTTTTAAGTTTCATTTTCATTAATGATGTTCAGAAAAGAGTTTTCACTATTGACGATGAAAATCCTTTACATTAGAGTTATTACAATAAATGAACACCGAGATGGGAGATTTTATTAAGTTTGAAGCGATCAAATTTTCTAAAACGATTTAAATTTATATTAAGGTATACGTATACGCAGAGGTCCGAGTTTTCGGTTTCATTTTCCTGAGTGATGTTTAGAAAAGAGTTTACTGTATTTATGATGAAAATCTTGTACATTAGAGATATAAATAAATAAACAGTGAGGAGGGTGGTGGGGGAATTTTATTGTTTAAAGTAAATCAAATTCTCTGAAAATATTCAAATTTATATTTAGATATGTAAGACTTGTTTAGTGTATAATGTTTGCTTCTTATATTTATGCAAATAAACGCTTACACGCGAATTTTTAAAGATGTTAGGAAAAGTTATAATGTTTTTTATCAATACTTGGAAACCTTCTTTAAGTTTTAAAAGAAACATTAATACTAAGGCGGGGAGATTTTATTAAATTTGAAGTGAATCAAATTTTCTGAAAATATTCAAATTTATATTAAGATATTGTGATATACGCAACGCAGAGGTCCGAGTTTTCGGTTTCATTTTCCTTAGTGATGTTTAGAAAAGAGTTTACGGCATTTACGATAAATAAACAGTGAGGTGGGAGATGGAGAGATTATATTTAATTTGAAGTGAATCAAATTTTCTGATAATATTTAAATTCATATTATGATATGTTATAAGTATATGCAGAGGTCCAATTTTTAATCCTAACCGCATCCACTTAGCAAGGATTTACCTCCAAATAACACGTCGAGGAGACAACAGATTCTGTAGGAATGCTAAATCCAAGTTAAAGGATGATATTTTGTTTCTATAGTGCGCAAATGACATGCAAGTCATTCTCAGAGGTAACAACTTTATTACAGATTTTGTTAAAAACTTTTGTGGAGACTAACCCTGAGGTTTTTAAATTTTAATTAAATTTTGGCGTTTTCCGCTGTAACTACTAAAAATATTGTGGTATTAATCGTTTTGCACTATCTTAATTTTCAAAAATTATCTTTTCAACTATATTAACGATTTCACGGTATAAATATATTTTCTATGTCTCATCAATTTTAAAAGAAACTTTTTAATCACATTTTCTAAAATTAAATTTGAGAATTCTGAACGAAAATTAAACGAATCACGAGATACAGCAAATTGTTCCTTTCATTACCATTTTGAAATAACGCCAAGCTATACAATTCTAAAAGAACACACGATAATAATATATAAAAATAAATATTAGTGTGTTCGAATTTTATAAACTATAGTACCGTTCATCCTATTTCGGTAAAACATTCAAATTTTTTATTATACTTGAGAATTCCGAACGAATATTAAACGGAGTCACGATCCACAACATAAATTGTTCCTTTCATTACCATTCCGATAGAACACCAAGTTTAACAATTCTAAAAGAATACACAAATCTAATACATATGAATGAATATTTGTTTGTTTGTATTTTGTATACTGTCGTACCGTTCATCCTATTTCGACAAAACATTGCCAAATTATTGATTGATTGCACTTAATATTATTTCTTTCGGCGGCAGCAACGCGCTGGGTACCAGCTAGTTCCTTATAGTTATTCAGTTATTTATATTCAGGATGAAAAGCAATTCCTATTTTATATTCAAATCTTCTAATGTAAACATTTAAGAATCTATAAACAAATGTACTAAGCCATCAACAAGTTCCAGATATATCAGGTTCACAAATGTTACAGAAAAAATATGACCCCAAATCCATCTGATCTTGAACGACAAAGTCGGCTTTACTTCTAATGTTTTTTCGCTATCATTAATGTCCAAAGCGGAACTGCCCATGCATAAGTAATTAGCCATTGTCTTTGGAAGAGTTCCTGTAATTATAAGCATTTATCATTATTTGTTCGATTCAAACGAGGTGGAATCCCCTTTGATAATCATAATCAGACGTGTCTTTTACCGTGAGTGCTCTTGAAAAACGCAAATGTGCTCATAGAACAAAGATATAATTAACTGCCAGAATCTACCTCCAATGTTTTGGACCACATCCATTGCGAAGAACATAACAAATCTCTTAAAGATCGCGAAATAATATTGATGACAGGGGATATGTATTTTTAAAAAATGATTACAATAAGACAGGATAAGATAATCTCTTGGTCACTTTAAACCGTTAATCAATTATTTTTTATTTATTTGTTTTTGAAAATTTTGTTAAAAATCTTAATATATTATTTTTGTTGTGGTTTGAAGCAAATGTAAAGGTTATTGCTTTTTAGACGTTAATAAGGAAGTAAGTTTTGTTTATTAGAATTACACTGTTGGTTTATTTTGAGCACATAAATATATTTAGGAAGACTTGTGTAAAGAATCTTAATTATCTTATCATTTAGTCAGTTTTTATGCTATGACTTGTAATATGAAACTGATTTGTAAGCATTTAGATGTTTTTCTGTTTGTTTCAGAAAACTTTAAATGCAACTCAATATGCATAGAAAGCGTTTTGAAGGAAAAAAAAGTCTCTTTATAGCTAATTAGAGAAAAACCGAATAACACGAAATTACTCTAAATTATTTAAGCGGTAACAGTTTTAAACATAAATGGAGGATTGTTTTTTAACACAAAAGTTGAAAAAAGGATGATAGAAATGTATAAGGTCAAACTAAACTAATTCATTTCATGTTAAGTTTATATATTTGTCATTTCAAACTAAATAAATAATTCTTACCTTTAACGAGCAAAGAAATCAACTCTAAGATGCAATGAATTGTATTTAAGACCAAAATGTTTTTAACCATCTTCCCATGAATTTTTTGCATGTTATTGTTGATAATTAAACTTTTATTTAAGTAGAAACTTATAAAGCTTTTTTTTGTATTCGTTTATGTTAGTATTTCCAGTTTTTTTTTTTCTGATATGAAGGGGGAATGTTGTTAAAATAATTCGTTTTATAATCTATGTTAATAAAACATTTTACGCAAAATATTTTAACGTTAACATATTTTTTAAAGTATTAATAACTGTTCTGATTTTAATACATGGCGAGTGAATGGATTGTTTGATAATGAAAACACTAGTGAAATAATTTTTTTATTTAAAGTTGTAATAATTACAGTTATTGTAATACAGCTTTCATTAAAAACTGATTATAGAGGTGTTTTTGTTGATTTTATTATATTTAGAATTTATATGCTATGAATAAAATATAAGCGTTATGCAATATATATATATATATATATATAATATAATATAATATAAAATATTAGAATTTTATAAACATATTTCTTTCTTGTATATGATCTTTCAAAACAGTTCTTAAAAATACTTACAAAAAAATTTGTCTATTTTAAATAATTATTTCCCCGGGTCTCATGGTAGCTGAAAATTTCAGTTAAAAATTTCTTTTTAACTTTGCCTTAATGGCTTTCAACTTTGTAAGATACATAACTTTTTCAAAACTTTACATCGTCGTGCTTATTTGCTATTCATTTTTCTAATTTTCTGTTACTAACTTTATGCACAAATTATATTGCAAGAAAGAGTATTCCTCTTTAAAAAGGGATGCAGTTTAAAAATTTTAACTGTAGGCATTTCAAGATATCAAAAATTGTATTTTATGTACTCCTTACACTGAAACCATAATAACTTTATAATGGAAAAAATCTGAATCTTTAATTCTTGATCACCAAGAATGAAAGCCATGGAATGTTCTCCTCAAACCTTTCTTGCATATTCTCTAATAAAGACGTTATCCTCCCCCCTTCTCTTTGTAAAAAATTGTGAATCTTTGTCAAGATCATGAAAGCCATGAGTGCTAGTACTTGTGCTTTGAAGTAATTGCATGGCATTGGCAAGCGATAGCACAGAAATGTGGGTCTTTAATTTAAATCTACCATTTTTGGCAATCTAAAGTATGGTCTTTGGCATTTAACCACTCACAAGTGGTTAATTCACAAGTACCAGTTAATAAACAATTGTAGTCATAATTACAAACGAAATTTCATTTCTTCAAGTCATTATGTTTAAAAACATCAAAGTACAAACTGACTGACAGTCGTCCCTTCGATAGATTTCGTTTAAAACGATGATTTACGTTTCAGATCTAAATCTATGGACCAAATATTATCACTCTAATTTTTTTAATTAATTAATTTTTACTTTTTCTGTTCATGTTCACTTGTAATTGATTACCGGGATAGATAATTTTTCTCTATATGTATTTGGTTCAGAAGTTTATAGAAATTAAGAAATTTGGTATTATGACAATAAACCAAATGTCATCTGTCTAGCAATATATATATTCAATGTCTATCAGCTTTGCTTTAATATTTTTAAACATGCACTCTTCACTATTATTCCGTAAAAACTGAAGAGATGACGGTTGTTTTAGCAATAAATTGTTAAATGCCACCAAAATGAATGTTAAAGATATATTTGTTTCATCAGGAAGTTCCCTGTGGAAGGTTACTTCCCTCATGTATAGGAGTTGTCGAATTTCTAAGATCTCAGAAGCATTTCAAATAATAGAAGATACTCCATTTCCCCTTTATTATAATTTCGTCTAGAAATCCCTGTAAAAGGCTGCCTATCTCATATATAGGAGTTAAGTCTAATTTCTCTGTTGGTTCTGTGAACTATTTCAAATAACAGAAGATACATCATTTTTTCTTTATTTTAAATAATGGATTTTGCAAGATTTTCTGCATTTAATGGATTTCCATACAGTAATTCTAACGAATCAACCAACCGAAATAGATTTAAGAAAAATCATTATTTAAATCTTAATAGTTTCCGTTAATACCATTCTCCAATGAAGATGAAAAATTTCAAAATGGATTTATCACGAGTTTTTTCCCCCTTCACATGCAACGTATGTTATTTCAACAAAATAAATTAATAAATACGAGTTATAAAATTTTAAAAATTAAGTTATTTCATTACAATTTAATTCCATATTATATATATTCTTAAACACTTTAATTCCATGTTATATGTACTCTGTGTTTGACGAGTATATTCTTAAACAATGTAATTCCATATTATATGTACTCTGTGTTTGACGAGTATATTCTTAAACAATTTAATTCCATATTATATATACTCTGTTTTTGACGAATATATTCTTTGACACTAAACGAGTGCGTCGCAGTTTAGCTGCACACTTCCAGAGACTTTTGAATAGTTAATTGAATTAAGGATCATTCAAGAGTAACATGTCAATATAATTGATAGATTATTCCCAAATGCGCAAAAATATCTGCAGATGAAAAACAAACATTCGGTTAAATAACAAGCGAAGGTCAATTTTGGTAATTTCTGATTATGCAGAACATCAAATCACGCTCGTCAAAATTACTGAATCTGACGGAAGGAATGTTACTGTTCAGGTGCGGTCTGTTCGGTTAAGGGTGAAGCTGACAGTTTTTTTTTTCTTCTTCCTAGAATCGTCTCAAGGTCTTGTTAATATTCGCATAATGAGTTATGTATTTTAGGTTTTGAACTCGTTAAAAGAGGAAACAGGTCTCCAAAATCTATCCGGCCAATTTATAATTGCCGTGGCTTTTAACCATAAGAAGAAAAGAACGATACAATCGGAAAATAGGCTTATTTCTAGCTTAATTGCTTCCTGTAATATACTGAAATAATGGTTGAATAAATTAGCTCTGAAGTTCAGGATATCTTTTGGTGATAGCAAAGTCTGAAACTTGAGCCCACATTTTGTTAATGATTATTTTCCAATAATTTATTCAAATTCACAATGCATCAGCATCTCTTTCAAAACTTTGACCGTGATGTTATGGTAAAGAACGTACAACAGCAAATAAATACATTTTTGAGATGCTTAGTTGAAAAAAGATGCGGCAAATTATTTATTTGGAAGCTTTTTCAAATACTCTAACGATAAAAAGAACCTCAAAATTATGCAGTTTTTTAATAGATTAAAATAAAACCAATTCGATGGCTAATTCGTAAATGATAGAAAATGGGCAAGAAAAATGGAATTTTAAATTTCCAATTTAATTGAAAAAGAATTCATGCAAAATATATTGTTATGAAAATAAAAATATTAAAAGTTATCGACCAATAACTTCCTTCAGTTAGGATAGAACCAATATCTTATTTTAAAATATTAAACTTAATTAATTGTTAAACATTTTGAAAAATCCATTCTAAGTCAAATGTTTCAGAAGATATCGTTTATGCCTTTTTAAAACAAGATAATAACTTATCATTCCATTGAGGAGCCTCTGAAAGGTCTTACAAATCTAATCACTTAATTTTAAGCTTAGTCAAAAAAAAAACTATTCTTCTTCCACTAAACATAGCTACTGCTATTAAATATTATCGTCCTTTGTTTATTAACCAGTAATCTGGGTTCAAAATTCTCCTATATCAACCTATCGTTGCTTAATAAAAGAAAAGATTTAATTATTCTGTCCAATTTTCGTCAATGTATTTGCTATGACTATTCAATAATATACATCTGACTTTCATGATGTAATGTATGTAATCTATACTTATAATAAAGCTCAGTGTGTGCGTGCGTGCGTGTGTGTGTGTGTGTGTGTGTGTGTGTGTGTGTGTGTGTGTGTGTGTGTGTGTGTGTGTGTGTGTGTGTGTTGGCGCTCTACAGACCAGACCGTTGGACCTACAACTACCAAATTTGGTACATGTATACCTTCGAAGTCGTGAATGTGCACCTCGGAGCCCTTTTTTCGAATTTTTAATTAGAATTTGAATTAATTAAAATTTAAGCGAAATTTCGACGATTTTCCGCTATAACTTCCGAAAATATTATCGGACAAACATGATTTTTACATCAATTTAAAGATTAAAAAATTAGCTTTCTAATGGCATCTTTGTTTTAATGTATAACTTAAGCTTCTATTTTTAACAAATTTTTAAAGAAATATTTTAACCATGTTTTACAACAATATATTTCGGACAAAACAATAAAATTTAATCTGCACGAGCACGTCAAGGGGGGAAAATTAGGTTTTATCAGCATGTTGCCATCCTATTGACGGAAGTTCAAACTAAAAAAAAAACAACTATCATTACAAATTAAATCTAAAGAAATGCAACTTTTAGCACGTGACTGGATAAAATAAAAGAAATATAATAAGTGACATTTTCTAAAATAAATAATGAACGAGCAAAGGGAAAAAATAGCTTTTATTAAACTGTTGAAATCATACTGACAGAAGTTCAAATTAAAAAATAAATTACTTATGATTGCAAATTAAATCGGAAAAAAATAACATTCACCACGTGATTGGATGAAATTAAATAAATATTAAATGTTATGTTTTCTAAAAAGGAAATACAAGACAAAGGTTTCTATGATCGTTTGCAACATCTATATCATTAATTTAGTGAATCAGTGTTACGTGACTTTCGAAGTTTAAGTATATCTGGCAGAGAAATTATAAAGAGAGCAAGGCACATAAGTGTTTAATTGAAAATCTTAGACCCCATTACTCTTGGCGAACCAGCTGGTCGCCAAAGGCGTCTAGTATATAATATATGCATGATAATAATTATTATTTTCTGTGTCGCTAATTTAATGCTTAAGCCATTTTATGAATCGCATGAATCATTAAGTTTCCCCATGCCTTTCAAAATATAACCACTTTAATTTTCAAATCCTCAGATAAAATTTCTGTTACAAGTAAACATTAAAAACCCCAAAAAGCTGCTGAATTTGTAAAAGTATGAGGACTTTCCGATTTCTGAAAGCATAAAACCTGTGGTCTTACTTCCAATTTCCTCTTTCTGTTCTCCCCACTTCTTCATAAATTCAAAAATTACGAAATACTTTCAGATTATTTTACAAATATTCTTTCATTGATTTTAAGAACAGCCAAAGTCTTCAAATAAAATATTATTGAATTTAAATGACTACATTCTTTAAAAATTTCTACGCATTCACTCAAACTATAACAAATTTTGGGTGTCAAGTATGTCATTTGTATTCAAAATGTTTTCCACCGGACTCCAGAAAATTAAACTTAAAATTTTACTTTAAAAGCAATTTAATGAAGTATTTCAAACTAAATCTTTTTCATAATTAATTTTTACTGTCTAATTTTAAGCAAGCATTAAAAAAATGCTTCTTTTTTTCTGGTACCCGATGTGTATATATCATTGTTAAAATTTAGATTCAAAATTTCAAGATTCCTAAAGCTAGATATTTGATTCGAAAAATTGAATTAAATTCTCCAACAATATAACAGACATTTAATTTCAAATAATTCACGAATATCTATATTTACGAATTAACTCCAGAATATATTTTCACAGAAAAAAATTGCAAAAAAAAAAAAAAAAGGTAACATTTTTACTGAAGTATTCGATTCTTTTTTTATTCTTTCCAATACAATGACTGTCTTCATTAGATATGGAATAAATCGAAATTTATCGCTTTCATTCATACTTTGGTAGATGCTTTTTTAGGAAAAACTAAAATACGACCTAACAAAAAAAAGCGAAGATTTTTTTTAAAAAATTGCACCACAATTTTCCCGTAACTCACTCTGTAGACGTTATTCGAAACAAAACAAGGAAATTTGAAAGTACTCTTAGACAGTGCCGTTGTTCTTTACAGAAACGCCGACATAAAACAATAGCACAGTTACCCTTTTGTACTAGTGAAACAACACAATCGTAATTTATAATTAAAATGTTGGGCATAAAAAATTTGTTATCATAAATTTTTATTTATCTCTTTAATAGTAATTTTTTTTCCCTGTATCCTTGGGCTGACCTTGGCAGGAACGGTCATTTCCCACCTTTGACCTAATTTCTATTATTATTATTATTAGAGTATTCGTTGTTTCTAGCGCAGTAGCTGTTAGTACGTGCCTTATCGCACCATTGAACGATTTAGACAAAGCAGAAACGACACACAACAGAAAGTTTGGTTCGTGTTGTCATGGCAATACGGATGACTCATGCTCATCCTTGAATTACGTGATCAACGGGGTGAATTCGATACATTCCTGACTCTGTAGTGAATCATTCTCTGGTTTACAAAATTAGAAGGTAATGAATATAAAAGTAATGTAGGCGTAGAAATGTAGTTTGAGCAGGCAATTGACATTGCTTGAATTTTCAGTGTCACTTAATTGAAATTAATTGCTGCTGTACCTAGAAGAATATCTAATAAGCAGCAAAAGATTAGTCAAGTAATTGATAATTTAATTAGAAATATGAAGTTAGCACACTATCTGGGCTTCCGTATTATCTGCATTTAGGTAAAATCGAAACATTTCAATTTGTAAACGTTGTTCCTTTATATTCTAACAAATATTAAGATACAAAGTTAGAAGAAAAGGAGTTACCCTATAAATAATGGTTGCTACGGAAAGCAAGTGTTAAATATAAGAATACCTAATTTTTAGCAAAAGCAGTGATGGGAAAAGAGAGAAATTCAAATCATATATTGTAATAACAGTATCTAGATATAGCCCAGATTTCTTATTATTAGCGAAAAACAATCCTACATTCAAAAAAGATATAAAAATAATATATATATATATATATATATATATATATATAATATTCAAATTTTCCATCGTTAATAAAATATGTTTTATTCATCCACTCATATCAAATACGTTTTTTAAACTCGTAGTGGATGGCACTTGATGTTAATAACATAGTTTTTTTAAAAATTAATTCATTAAAATTAATTAGTTGGTGGAGATTTAATTAATGTGGATAATCTCTAAAATCCCATATTTGAATTTTTCTTTGATTACAGTATTTTCTCTTGTTTTTATATTCGATAAAATAAAAATGTGTTGCATTTTCGATTCATTGAATTACGAGGACAGTTGAATTTTTCTACAATTAAAATTATATTTGTAAATTTTATATGCTATAATTTATATTTGTAAATTTCATTTGCCAGAAAATAAAAGAATGGTTCTTAATTTATATTTTGTTTCCAAAAAATAATTCTAATAACAAACAACAAATAATTAATTATTTGTTGTTTAATTATAATGGCAAATATTCTAATAACAACAAATAATTCTAATAACAAATGGAGACAGATTTAAGAATGTTCTCTTGAGTTCCCAAAGACTTCAAAGACAAGTGAACTATCGTGAACGTCAGATAAGTTCTTAGTTGTATTAAAAAACACTGAACATCGTTCATTTTGAGATTCATCATCCAAAGCTTGAAGTTTCATTCATAACAGCCACTTAAAGGAAGAACGAGAATATGATTCTGAGAAAACCCATCTTTTAACTGCGAGTGAAAACACCTCATAAAAAAAGTCCATGAACTCATGGCACCTACCTTTTCAAAGGAACCTCTTTAAAATGGCGCGAAAAAAAGAGAAAAAAAAAAGCTTCATTCTGCACCCACCTCATGAAAAAAAATTTGCACTACAAAAGGTTCCGGTTCCGAGATCCTTTGGCGGAAACCATTGACCTTTATTTGACCATCTTCATCACGAGGTCATTTAATTGTCTGGCTACTTAATCCTGCAAAAGGGAGACGCGCTCACACCTTTTCAAATATCTCTGAGATTATTTACACCTTTGGGTGTTGGTCTGGGACCTCTTTGGGAGAAGAATCCATGGGCTGCTTGAAGAAAAGGAGAGATTCTGAAGAGTCTGTGATCAGGAAGTCCGCCTTCCATCTGGATGTGTGGGTTAGGATTTGTCTGAGGATATGTTTTGCATGGAATGATGGGTTAAGAGAAATGAGTGTGGGTGAGCTTTGACCTTTTGAACCGTGGGTTCCTTCTTGTTAGCGTTTTTGAAAGCGAAAGAGAGTTTTGAATTAAAGTGTACAAAAGAAGCAAGTCTTCTTACTTGTGTGTTTGTGTATTGCTGAGTTTTGGATTCATTTCGAGAGCCAGTTAGTGAATGGTGCATGATTAATTATCATAAACTACAGAAAGAAAGTCTATTTAATGCAGCTATTGATGATTTCACCGAAACAGTAAAAAAATTCTATTTTAAAACTATGTTATTTCTCAGATTTGGTTTGCTGAAATAATGAAAAATTAGTTCCTCTGAATAGATTTTTTTTTATGTACATACCAATTCCGAATTTCCATATGCATTTAAATTATGTCTAGATGTCTTCGAGTTTTGTTTTTTTTTTTCTTTTTTCTTTTTTGCAATCTTATCATTCAAAATTTTTTCATCTTTCTGCCAACTATGTTAAATTCCTGGCTTGAATTCCTAATTGTTTAATATTATGTATTGAGTATATTTGGGTTATGTTTTTGACAAAATGTTCCAAAGTTATACAGAATCAAGAGGGCCGCGGCAGTCTGGTTGGTAGAGCGTCAATCTCGTAACCGTAAAGTAACGAGCTCTGTCCTCGTCTCGGCCAAAGACCGCCGTGTTGGCTAATGGCAGTTGGAACACGTGAAATAGGTCATGACTGCAAAGTCCTCCAAGTTCCCATAACAAATGATACCTCTGGGGGTACTGAATCAGGGATGAGTCGGTCTCTGATTTGGATCTAAATTCTGACTTGCGGATGGATGAATGAGTGTAATAATATGTTCGACCTCCCCCTAAAAAGGGTTGTGTCGTTTGTGTTCGAGCAAAGTCGTACTTTTACCTTCCGCTCATTCGGGCTTGATATGACCAAGTGGCAGTAGACCCACCACCATAAAATCAAGAATATAAACTTGTTGTGAGTTCACTAGAAAAATTATTGTTAGCAGAGGGAATGGTCTCCTTAATACTCTCTAATAAAGAACACCCGAGAATTTCTTGCATGGTACTGGAAAACAATAGATACTAAATACTAATTTATGAAGTGAAGTCAAATTTTTGCTGTATCTGTTGTAAGATCCTTAGCTAGATTTTGGTGATTAATCCCTAGCATGCGATCAAAAATATCCGAAAAACGAATTTGGGTTTTAGACGGGTATCTCTTCAACCATTTGAAACAGAAATTTGGCACAAAGTTTCACTTGTACTCAGAAAACCACATACCTAATTTGACATAAATTGACATTTTTGTGTTTTTACATGTTTCTAAAAATATAAATCGGTGGCCAGGCATTTCCTTGTTGGATTTGGCTCAAAAGTTTTTAGCTGTCTAGAAAATATATGTTAATTATGTTTAACTTTATCAACATAGCTCTCTTCGTTTTATAATTATCATATTAATTTATATTACAATAACCGGATTGGCGGATTTCCTCTGGAAAGATTTTATTCAAAATTTAGATTATTAGTTGATAATAGTTATTAGGTTATCATATTAGCAGTTAGATTACAAAATATTGGTTTTATGTACAAAAAATTATTATAAAAGTGAAAAAGTTTTACATTAGAGCTGTGGATGTATTCATTATTTCAAATTTTAAATTTTCTAATAATTTATAATTAATTTTTTTTCATAATTTATAATTTTTCTAATAATAATTCAAATAATTTATATTTTAAATCAGTTCCGTTACAGCTACTAAATTGTAACTAATAAACAAGAATATAAACTTCGGAATTAGAAATGATCCTTTGTCAAATCTTTCGTTTTTAAAATTTCGACTTTTTAAAATAAAACTACTGCTAGTTGGTGTGACTAACTACAATAGTACGCTGTTTAAAAACTATTCATAAACAAACGATTCCATTTAAATGATCAAAACCTGCAAATTTTAAGACAGTAGTGTATTGATTGAGATAAAATGTCGATTTTATTTCAATTTAAATCACTTTAATTTGAAATTTTCTGGATATTGAGTCTGAGTTTGGAGTAAGAATTAAGAATAGTAAGAATGCCTAGTAAGAATGTAAGAATTCACTGACAATCTTAAAATACATCTAACTCGAAAAGAAAAAAAAAGTCGAAGGAGAAGGAAGGGGAAAAAAACAGAGCAGCAGTTTTTTTTTTTTTTTTTTTTTTTTTTTAATAATTTAATCCGCAAAATTCCATAGAATCTTTGACTCAAACTGCATTATCAGACAAAATGGTGTCAATTAGCAAGATTAAACATCACATTCTTTGAGAATCAATGCACGTACTTGAAATAGACTAACAATTGTGCCTCCAATTTAAAGGTCTGATAAACTCATTTGATGTTTTCAAGCAATAACAAAACAAAAAAATACTCCATAAATCTCAGATTTTCATTTGTGGAAGAGAGGAAAGCCTGTTCAACAAATACCTACTATTCTTAGAAAGTCTTAAGTACTTTCATCTTCTGCGCTACGACAGATTTAAGTGGAAGTCGGGATGAAATCGCTTAGCAAAATAGAAGCGTATAAACTGTAAAAAAGTGCTATTTTAGAATCTACTTAAAGGATTCTTTCTTTTTCCCTTATGAGAGAAACAAGCCTCTTTCAGTACCCAACAAAAGGCTTTTTTGAGCAAGGACATAGCTCATTCTGAGCACTCACGTCCATTACGTCCCTCTCTTGTGTGATTTGTAGTTCTCTAAATAGAGAGATGCCTATGTGTATTCAAAAATCGATACTTTGACTGTAAAACCTAGGAGGGATTATTAAAACGTTTTCTTTGAAGTATTTAAGAAATGTACATCATCATTACTTTCAAATAATTTATTTTTGAAATTCTGTTCAGGTATTTCAATTGTTGAACTGTTATTGTAATTATTTTTGCCATGCATTTATAGTGAAACTTTCAAAATTTTAAACCAAATTTTTATTTCCACTTAATATTTCAATGTCAAGAAGGGATTTTATAAAAGAATTGTAGGATTGCAAACACTTTTAAATTATCTTTTTTCAAACTTTTAGATATTCATAAGCAAAAATAGCTAATATGGCAAACTTCAAGGCATTAAAAAACCGTTTTGAAGAATAAATGGTTTAAATTAAAATTTATTTTATTAATACTGCATATTTTTATTTTCCAGTCTAGAGATTCCCAAGGAAAGCATTGTTCGCTTCGCACACTATAAACATTAGACTTATGCAAAATGTTTTATAAATGCTTCGCATGTTTCATATTTTTAGGAATTGAAGTTTGTAATAGATTTTCCATTCGCTTGTTCTATAATCTGAAATCAGATGGTTGGAAATATAGAGTGCCGAATTTAGAAAAGACCACTATATGTGAGACATAGGAAAAAATCTGAAAGACCATAACACCACAAGAGTATGCGGGAACTATGACTGAGTCCTAATGGCAATGGTCGGCCTCAGTGCAACGTCTCCCATAAGGAACTACGTCCCGTCATTGATGCTGAGTAGCCGACACCACACCATTTCTGCACCCTCAAGAATCATTATACCGAAGATTTCTTGTTCTAAGGTATAATGATGTAGATTGTTGGTATAGGTTTAGTTGGTAAAAATGTAATCTATCCTGTTTAACCACTTAACCCTTTATTTACTGACGGCACTTTGAAGTACCAGTTAAATCCAGCTGAAAATTTTGCAATATAACTATTTCTTCTAACAATATTTTAAAGAGGACGAAGAACATATTTCCAATAGAAAGCAGTAAATATCAATCAAAGATAACATTAGAAATCTGTTACAAATAATTTAATGAATAAAATTATTTTAATTAATTTTAAAAAGTTCTTTTTATTCTTCCTGAATTTGTTTTGTGCCAAAATTTGATTTCAAAAATTGATGGGAAAATAATTAGGTAAATAAAGGGTTAAATGTTTTATTTTCTTCGCTATCTAATAAGATGAAGCCTTTTATTTTGGGAAAATATTTTTATTTTGTTTCAAATTGAAATCCATTGAATACATGACTTATCTATGTATTCGAAGTATTTTGATATTGAGTAATTGCCATGAATGGTTTATTTTTTGCTTACAACTATCATTATTCGATAAACTGATGAACGTACGACATACGGGAAAAACAATTAAGTGCTTGAAGACCATACGACTCGATATTAGAAGAATCCTATTTCGAAATTTTGCCCTGGTATTTTCGGTGGTGTTTGGCAATTGTAAATTTACATAACAAAAGAAAAAAGAAAAAAATTGCACATACCGTGTAATAACTAATTGCCTGTTATTTATGTTATTTTTCTGTTCATAAATTTATCACTCATCATTCAATTTTTTCTCTCATATGATGTGCAATTCAGTTATGTTAATATCCCAATTTAAAGTAACATTAGGGTTATTTTGGCATGAACGTCGCAATTTTGAACCCCGATCGGATGATGTGCAGCTATCACTACAACGACATCTGAGCTGGCAGCCCTCTCTACAAACTACCACATTACACTAGCACTAGGACGTTTGGACCCGATGGATTTAAAGCACACTAAACCTACTTTATGCGATGGTCCTTCGCTAGCACCAGGGCTCAAGTTCAAAATCCTACTCTCCGACTCCAAAACCGAGTCCTTACCGCCAAGCCACCGCAGCTGGCTCCATATGAAGGTTTTTTTCGTCGTAATTTTGAACTCTGATCGAATGATGTGAAGCTATCACTACAACGACATCTGAGCTAGCAGCTTTCTCTACAAACTTCCGCATTACACTTAGCAATAGGACGTTTGGACCCGACTGATTTAAAGCACCATATACCTGCTTATGCGGCGGTCCTTCGGTTCGGGCCTCGAGTTTGAAATCCTACTCTCCGACTCCAAAACCGAGTCCTTACCGCCAAGCCACCGCAGCTGGCTCCATATGAAGGTTTCTTTCATCATAATTTTGAACTCTGATCGGATGATGTGCAGCTATCACTACAACGACATCTGAGCTAGCAGCCCTCTCTACAAACTACCACATTACACTAGCACTAGGACGTTTGGACCCGACGGATTTAAAGCACCATATACCTGCTTATGCGACGGTCCTTCGGTTCGGGCCTCGAGTTTGAAATCCTAATCTCTGACTCCAAAACCGAGTCCTTGCCACCAAGCCACCGCAGCTGGCCCCATTTGATGGTTTTTAAAATTTTAAGACGATATTTAGTTCATTGTCATTGCTATATTAAAAATTGTCGTGTTTTTTTTCCAAATGCCTTTATTTTTATTTTCTAATACTTAAGATATTCTGCATTTTATTCAAATAAAAATGCAATCATTAGTTATTATAAGAAGCACCGAAACTGTTCGAAAAAATAATTGAAAATGATATTTTTTTTTAAAAAAAGCATTAAATTTCAATCTTTCAAAACTAAAATGTATCAAATTTTTTCATCAGCTTAGCTATTAATATGATAACATTAATGCTTGTATTTTTTTTCCATTTTAAATTACATACCTTTTACGTTTGGCCATTATAAATACATAAAATCAACTTTCTCAACCTCATTACACATGTTATTCTAACTACTTGCAAAGCGAAGCTCATTTTAAACTCATTAGCCATTCACACATGCATAAAACTATATGACTAAACTATTTGACTCGGTCTCTTTTGTTCACGAAATAAACACTTAATAATCGCTTTCTTTTAAAGATTGTGAGAAAAAAAATATTTCCGTTCGTGTTTTTTTTTTTTTAATTTCACCCTTTGCATTTCTGCGAAATAAATCAATTAAAAAACTGTTTTTTTCCCTTCACTTGCCTTGATATTATCCCGTACACGTCTTTGTACAAGCGAGTGAATTTTAGAAAAACAAAACTAAGGTCGATGAACTTTTAAAAATCTGATAATATCATTATTAAATTATAGGACCGGAAGAAGTAAGTTGCTTGTAGTCAAGTTGTTGAAACGATAGTTTTTTTCCAATCTTGCTATCAGCGCTACAGTAATTTGTATGTACAAAAGAAGGAATTATGCTTCATAACAGATCCTTATCACACCGATGCTTTTTGGATAAAGTATTATCATAATGAAACAAAAGCGTATCTAGTTTTGCTTCAGCTTTCTAACGCTTCTTTATTTCTAAATATTGCAACTAATTTTGGTAGGTAGTGTCAATCAGTAATTTAATCTCATTAAAAACAGATAACTAAAAGATCTTTATTCCATTGAAACTTGTTAATGAATGCCTTTTTTTCTGGAGAGCAAAAGTTTTCTTTTTCATTTTCAAAACGATTTCTTATCAATGAAATTAAACTGTTGTTATCAATATTTTTAACAACATTAGTTTAATTTTCTTTATAAATATTGTTGTAAAAAAACGCTCTAATATCAAACCAGCAGAAGTGGTCTCTCCAAAAATTTCTCGTCTACTCTATAATAAACTTGTTATGCAGATAACACCTGAGATAGCTACAATAGATAGGAAATGTTAACTTTTGGCATGGCTTGGGTATTTTTATTAGAGATTTCTTGTCATTCTTGGCGAGTTATTTGGCGATTAAACCTTGCCATGTATTAATAGTATTCAAAAATCGAATTTATGTTTTAAATATGTTTTTATCAACTGATTGAAAGAAATCTTTCATATAAAACTAAACTTGCAACCACAAAATATTGTGGTTGCAAGTGCATTTTTGCGTGCACATTTTTACAATTACAATTACACATTTTTGAGTTTAGAAGTTTCTGAAAGTACACACCGTCAGGCAGTCAATCAAAGTCAATCAACAGTCTTCTGACCAAATTTTTCTCAAAATCTGATAGAAATCTGAGAATTTCGTGTAAAACCATTTTTTTCTTTGATTAAAACCAAAATTTGACGCAGAACTATAATTTTAATAGCAAAAACGGATATCGAATTTCATTTTACTGTGTCATTATTGAGTTATAGCGTTTAAATATACATAAATGTGCAAATCGACGTAATGTAAACAGGTTGTCAGATATAATTCAAAATTGTACGGTTCTGTTCCTTGTGAATCATATTTTATTCATTCAACTTTTTATGTTTATAGATACTATACTCAGATAGACAGACTTCCTGCAAGTGAATTTCGACTAAAATGTGATAAAGGTCTGCAAATTGATGTAAAGTCTGTTACCAAATCGTATCCGTATAGCTCAAAATGTTTTGAGTTATAATCTCATACAGATAGACAATTCCAAAATAGGCAGTGTGTTTTTTGGGCATACGGAAGTCGGAAAATGGAAATCATAGATATTCTTTGAAATCTTAAGTACAGATATTTTGGCATTCATAGTACTATCATTTATTATATATATTTCTTACATATAAGAAAATAATAATTGAGTATTTAAGACTTTTACAACATATGCTTTCCTAAAATGCATATGAATAATTTAAAAAATATATGAAAAAATATATAATATTCAAGAACTTTTCTTTTCATTATTAATTATTTAAAACTACATAACATCGACAAAGTCATCTTATTTTTATTTAAGTAGAACAAAGGCTGATTTATTTTTAAAAAATTATTCATTTTACAAGTTTCCGAAACCAATCATTTTTTTATAAAAACAAAATCGTCGTCCTAATTCACTAAAGACATTTAAAAGGGGGAAACATGAAATTTGTTTATTAAACTATATTAATTCAACTTCTGTATTTATGAATAATAAACAATGAATCATTTATTATAATATGCAGCATTAACAAGATTGCAAATGTCGTAACAGTAAACAACTATTATTAAAATGCTGGTTACTTTCATTTTTAATCAGGTCATCAGAATTGGAATTATTTTGAAGAATTATGTAAATTGGCAATTGCAATACTCTGTTAAACCTGCTTTTTGATACTAAAGGGCGTGTTTATTTAATATAAGGCAATAGTTCTATTGAATACATTGAATTTTTATATTTAAAATAATCTGAAATTAATTGAATTATTAATATTTTTATGAAAGTTATAATTTTTTCGTTGATATGATCTTTCATTTTTTTATATTTTTAATATATTATGATCCGATTGAAATACTTTAATAACTATGAGAATTTTGTAATATATTATTTGAATGTTTGTTTTGCATTGCCTCGAGTTATTTTAAACGTGCTTGTTACGATAACAAGCACCGTAACGAGCAGTTGTCAAAATAGATAAGAAAATAATCGTCTGCGATTTCAAACTTCATTACGTTTTAATAAAAATGTTTTCAATTTCTTTTTTAAAAAAAATAGCAAACATTTTTTGTTCAAATATATTTTAAGTATTAAGACATATCAAAAATAATCAGCTAATATTTTAATAATAAAAATTTCTCTGAATATGCGAAATTCAATAAAACAAATATATGAAATACATCGATTTAAAAAAAAAATTAAACACTTATTTATTTCTAAGCAAAATATTAACTATACGTTCCCAATAATTGAAATAATAAAATAAAGAATATTCAAAAAACAAAACTTAATGCTAACTTATTGCTTAATTCTAATTTAATACTTGATAAAAGAAAAATAAATAACAAAATAATCGTTTGAAAAATAAGTTTAAAAGTTACTTATGCTTTTTAATTTTTCACATTTAGAAGGACGAAGTTCTTGAATAGTACAAATTAGGCTAATCTTATTTATTTAGAATAAATACTGTTTGTAATGCAATTTATTGCTTGCCATTTGTGATTTTTTTCTCCTTATAAATTAGAAGTATTAATGGAATTAAGTTACATAAGATCATTTTAAAGAAACTCGGCCATTAAAAAGATTTAAAAATTTTCTCTACATTTGGCCACTTTATAAAATTTATATTTTAAAAAAATTTTAAATTTACATTAAGCAATATTCAGCTATAATTAATGTACCGTCACTAAAATTCAATCATTTTGCAACGATTTCTAGTCAAATATTCGTGAAAGATTTATGTCAATGGCGCAGTTGCAAACAATTATTCAATTCATTTCAGTTCCCAACAGGTTACTTAAAAAAAACTAATAGTTTTTTAAACAGAGCAAAACAGCAATAGTTTCAAGAAGCAGTTTATTTTTATTATAGAATACACAGCAATAGTTTATTTTTACTTTTGAATAGACAGCAATAGTTTTTTACTTTTGTTCCCTTTATATAATTAAAATTTTTCTTTTTCAATCAAGCTTTCATATTAATTTTTATTTTAACAACATTTACTGTTCGTTTCAATATACTGAAACTACCACTTTTTGACGGTTCTACGTCACTAAGGGGTGAGACCCAGATGAATGAGCGGTTGAGACCATTTTCGGAATTTTTCTTCACCCTTGACTTTGAGATTCGCCCTATTAGATAAATTTTTCGTTCGATTTCACTTGTAAATGAGTATATTTTCTAACCGTTTAATTTTATTTAAATTCATTTTTTTTATTTCCGAGATTGATTCAAGTTTACTTTATTTTTAAATGTAAATATCTCTTTTCTTCATCTTTTCTGTCGGGCCTGCGGTGGCCTGGTAGTAAGGTCTCGGCTTCGGAACTGGAGAGTTCGAGACTCGATTCCACTGAAGAACTGTCGTGTAAGAGGGTCTGGTGCCCGTTAAATCTGTCAGGCCAAACGTCCCCCAGCTAGGTGTGATATGGTGTGGAGAGAGGAGTGCCGGTTTAAGTGTCGTCTTCGTCATCTGACCGCGGTTCAAAACGACGAGGTCCGTCCCAAAATAACCCTAGTGTTGCTTTACAACGGGATGTTAATATAACTAAACTAAACTAAATCATCATTCCTCTCACCCCTATTTTGACCCAATCTAACGCATGCGCAAAGGCATGAAGATCTATAGAATCCGTTTGAAACAGTAAATTTGATTCGAAAAGAATGCGCTTGTACATTTTGTTGAAAGTGCGTAAAGAAATATCCTTAAAAAATAACCATAGCATTACATTTTAAGAAGTCTATTTATCTCAAAAACTACTTGACAGTTTCGAGATAAACACAACTATTTGCGATCCCAGAAGATTAATTCAAGTTATCAAACGCGTTATTTTTTTATTAAATTATTTTTAAATTATTCTCTGCTGGATAAACAACATATTTAATCTCCAATAACAATAATCTTTGTGTTATTTTTAAATTTCTTTTGGACGTACCAATCCAGAAATGAATCCAGCAAATATATTCACGAAAATGAGTTCAGTGATCGTTTTGTAAAGACGGCAACCAACACGTGATGAATATGTAAATCCTTGAATAAAAATCAATAAACAAGAAAAATATATCTGCTTTATATCTGCATCTCCGCTTGAGTGGTTCCCGCGGAATAAAATTCTTTCAGAGATCGCCCGGGTAACCATTTTGATATGGAATAAAAATGCGTAAAGAAAGGATTGATGACTCCACAGTGAATTTCACTTCCAATAAAACATGATTTGGTATTCGCGGATTGCATGCTTGGGAATATTCGAGTATTTCAAAATGATTTTTTATTTCTCTCTTTTGGAAATATTTCTATATTAATTCACTGCGTCTTCTAGATTAAAATTCTTTATCTTTCTATGATAC
>JAPMOQ010051511.1:443575-456194 GCA_026543055.1 Argiope trifasciata
TTTCTAATGGTACTGATATGATATATCAACTTTATGAGAGATATTTCCCAACATCAATTTTATAAAGTTGATATATCATATCTGTTCCATTAGAAAGTTACCACAGAAAGACACATAATTTTAATCTAGAAGAAGCAGTGAATTTATGAGAAATATTTCCCCACATCAACTTTATAAAGTTGATATATCATATCAATACCATTATAAATTTATAAAAATCCATAAATATAAAGAATTTTAATCTAGAAGACGTAATGAATGTATTTAGAAATATTTCCCTTGTTCTTTATAATGTTGATATATCATATCAGTACCTCTAGAAATTTACCATAGAAAGATAAAGAATTTTAATCTAGAAAACAGTGAATTTATGAGAGATTTCCCAACATCAATTTTATAAATAGAACTGATATGATATATCAACTTTATGTAGAAGGTGGGAAATATTTCTATATAAAATCACTGTGGCTTCTAGGTTATAATTATTTGTCTTTCTAAGGAAAATTTCTAATGGAACTGATATGATATATCAACTTTATATTGAAGAAGTTGGGGAATATGTCTATATAAAATCTCTGCGGCTTCTAGATTATAATTCTTTATCTTTCTATGATAAATTTCTAAAGGTATTGATTGATATAATTAACTTGAAAAGTTAGAAGCTGGGGAATATGTCAATATAAATTCACTGCGTCTTCTATGTTAAAATTCTTTATCTTCCCATGGTAAATTTCTAATGGTACTGATATGATATATCAACATTATAAAGAAATCGGGACTTTCGGACAAATATTAATTGCAGTTTTTCAAAAATTACAATAGTTTAACTTAAAATTTGAAGATAAAGTTTATTTTCTCTTATTTTCTAAACATCAAAACCATAGCCTAATTAGTAGTGGTAGTTGTAATTCTAAACAACGTATTATTTGCCAGTGGATTCTAAAACTATGTGCGTTTTTGCGCATGCATTGGAATGGGTTTAATTAATCCAGGGAATTAAACCGTAGAATGGGTTTAATTAATAATTCAAAAAAAAATTTAATTAATAAAGAGAAAAAAATTGCTCCAAAATGATACACATATATTTAATTTTACCGTCATAATGTTTCTAGAAATTATCGGCCGAAAACAATTGATTTGATATATTTTGCTTGTTTCATTTGCTAACATTTCATCTTGCAAACATTGGGATTTGTTTTGATTTAAATAAATTTTCAAAATAATCTCTTCGTAGTTTCAAAATAATATCTTCAAAACTTTATTCATATGTTCAAAATAATTTCATTTTTCAAAGTGCACATTTGCGAAATTTAGTAGCTCTAGTTCCTGTTGTCTGGACCATGCTGCATTAGCAGAGTAACTGATAATTTATTACTAATAGCAATTCATTTTATCTCATTTCGGAATTAATAACGATAGATAAATGAAATAGTAAATATCATGTATTAAAAATGTTATTGAATAGGCGTTATATATAAAAACTTTAGCTATTGAGAATGCATGAAATAACAGTAGTATTTATTTCAATGATTTAAATATTATTACAAAAATGATAAACATTGTGACAAATTATGCATACGAATTTATTTTAAAAGAATTGTTATAAATAATCCAGCGAAAAAACTGCTCCCAAAGGATATACATTTTTTAATTTTACCTTCATAATGTTCCTAGAAATTATCGGCTAAAAACATTTGCTTTGATATATTTTGCTTCTTTTATTCACTAACATTTCATCTTGCAAACATTTTGATTTAAATACATTTTCAAAATAATTTCTTCGTGATTCATATTTTCATTTTTCAAAATGCACATTTGTGAAATTTAGTTGCTCTAGTTCCTGAGTCTGGACAGCAGAGTAACCGATACTTTATTATTAATAGCAATACATTTGACCTCGTTTCTGAATTAATATTGATAGATAAATGAAATAGTAAATATCATGTATTAGAAATGTTATTGGATAGGCGTTATATATTAAACCCTAAGCTATTGAGAATGCATGAAACGACAGTAGTATTTATTTCACTGACTTACATTTAATCAAACTGCCCATTCTAAAAATATTATAATGTACAGTTCAACGACTTCGCTAACAGCGTAGACAAGTTTTCAGGTTTAAATCAAACTAAAATTATTACTTGGAAATTAGTTAAAATATAAATATGAAATGCTACATTAAAGATATAATGTATTACTTTCTCTGTATAATACAAGACGGATTGTTATTGGAAAGCTGGATGCTATAACTTCGGAATAACAATGCATACAAATCTGAATAATTAAATACTAGTATCGTATTACGCTTGGCTTAAAGACATTGTCCCCATTCGAATCTCTTGTCACACAATAGCATATTAAAAAAAGCAAAAGTAAATGACTTATTCCAAAAATGTCTTCTTCCTCAATGAAAAAATGCCTCATTTTCTTGTTAAGGAGAAAGTGACACAACATTATTTTAACAGCAACGACATATATATAAAAAAAGGCAATGGTTATTTTGCAAAAAGGGGAAAGTTAATATCTTCTATCATTGAAGTTCAAGGACTTCTTTGTAGACATCATCCATTGTTTAGCCCTTTTCTTTGGAAATGAAGAAGAAATGTCGAAATAGGCAAAGTCCTTTGCCTTTTCAAAGGAATTTCGACACACCGATTCACTAAATATAGAATTTATGTCGATAAATAAAAGGTGAATTGAGCATAGTCAGAATTTGAGGAGGAATGAGGAACTTTTGCTTCAATCCTGTGAGTTATTCATAAAAGTTGTAACTGAAAATAACGGAAGAAAACAATCACTGCAAAATGGATTGCATGGGGGTGTTTGACTGGGAGGACACTGATCTTCAAAAATGGTATTCACCATATCAAATGCAAGCAGAGGCTCATTGTTTTTATATAAAAAAATTAATATATTCTCTGTTTTATTAATATATGATGGAATAAAATTTTTTGAAAAGAATATCATAAATCTAAACGTTATTTTAATCTCTAATAAAAGAATAGAGATATGTTTTAATTTAAATTATCCGTCTTTGGTGACCAGTTTGTTCACCAAAATTATTGGAATATTAGAAAATTAATTATTAATGTGGAACGCATTTCTTTAAAAAAAATATTTCCCCTAGTAATTTGATGCGACTGAAATACCTGAATTCAATTAAAGTAAATTACAAAGTGTATATATTACGAAAGCCAAAAACATGTGCTTGAATGTTTTCATGAAGAGTTTAAATTCCATCATCGCATTTTAAAACATTGTTTTGGAAAATGTATAAAATTGAATTAAGAATATTATTAAAATTAAATAAAAAGTTGTACGAAAATAAAATTTTTATAGTTAAAAATTTTAAAAATTTAAAAATGTGAGATCATAAAAAATGTTACTATGCAAAAGCTAACTTTATAAAATAAGGCGTATGAATATAAATTTCCTTAGGCTTGTAACAATGATAACGACTAGACTTAATACTCAAATTAATATGCGGACATCAAAATAGAAATTTTTTAGTGTAATTTCTATCTAAATATAAACTTTTAATTTTTATTGCATCTTTGAAAGCCGTTTATGATCGTATCTGTTATGCATCCAAATTTGGAGAGCTTTAGAGAATTTTTCATCAATTACCACGATTTTGGCGTGCTTAGCGAGAAACCGCACGTTAATCTTCAATCTTACCATAATTACTTATCTGGCAGTGATTAAGCTTATTTTATTTGAAGCCTATTTCCTGATTTTTTCCATATATTTTTTCGTCTGACTGAATGTCCTATTTGATGACATAGCAAACCAAATCCGGAAGACTTTTAATAACATTTTGCAACTTCATTAGTTAGATAAATGATGCATTTGAGTCAATACAGCTGTTAAAATGTCCAAAGAATGAATAATTCTGAAATACGCATGATATTTTGTTTACTGTTTACTATTACTTTTCGGCAATTAATAATAACCTCGATTTCTATACCTCGTATGTTAGCATTATATATTTTAAAATTTAATTTAACCATCAATAACTTTATTTTTTATTTTTAGCTCTGTTTAGCCCGTATGAATTTCATTTTAGAATAATCTCTTATTTCCTGATCCCATTCCACTTTTTCTATAAAATTAATTCAACAGAAGCTTTGTAAAATTGCTGAATCGACTAAAAGCCTAGTGTTCCGACACTTCAAATGAAAGGGCAAAATACCTCTGATATAGCAAATTCATTTTTAAATAGATCCTTGTTTCCCTTTCCTGATTCACTCGAAAAGAAAACGCCTGACAAAATATCATTATATCAGCACTGTGAAAAAATGTTTTCCCTATAAGTATCTCATGTTATGCAAGACCAGGGATAAAATTTTCAAGAGCTTTCCCTCATTCCTCTCTGTGTCGTTGTGTGTGTGCTCGTCGCTTCTGCTTGTACGTAAACATTCCTTCTGCTCCATGATGAAACGAAACGACGAAAAAGAATGCAAAGTATCTTTACTCTCATTGAAGTTGCCTTCTGACTGAAAAATCATATGCAATATAGTAACAGTAATAAATAAAAGGACAATCGAAGGACGCTAGGATAGGGTCAATAGGACGCTAAGTTGATAGCAACAATCCTATTTCAATAATTCCAGTTTTGTGTTAGCTTTTCATGTAAAATTTGTTCGATAAAATGAAAATATCATTTTTTTAAAGTTAGAAACATTTTATTTGTCTCTCTTTCGACTTTTGAAGGCAAAACACACACACACACACAAATTCTTAGACAAACTTCGGAGTTCGATCAAAAATATTTTTAATGCAATTAAAACTTAGTGTTTTAAATGTATCAGACTTCAATCCCTATTAATTTAACGATAGAGCTCGAAAATCCAGGTAAGTCGATTAAATGCTTTGGATTAATCCCAGATTAATCCAATATGTTTTCATCCAAAAATGTGTCAATCACTCTTAACTCTTCGTTTCTATGTGACGCTTCACTGATTTCAGATTTTTACGACATATTTATGCAGTCATTATAATTTTTTTTAAATTTTAAACGACTTTTCACTTAATTGCTAGCGGAGGCACAGTGTCCTTCTTTCTAAGTCTGTCTGAGCTTTTTTACAGTTCAATATATAATACTCGATCCATTAACGCTGAGTCACGACATGCCATCAATAATTTACTATTTAACCCCAATTACTTGCAGTTCATCATCATAAAGCCCTGTGACCTACAACATCTTCTGGTTGCTTTTGCCATAACTCTCTGCTGAAGAGCTGCCCATAAAAATTAACGGTCTTAATCCTTGCGTATTCAAATTACATGTGGATGCTTTCGTATGTCTTGTTAATGAAACTCGTCGAATTTCACTTTTACTATTACAACTTTATTATACATTTGATTAATTTAACATTAGGTGCCATAGTCATTTAATTGGATCTATTTATTTAAGAATGTGATCGAAAGGGGGCCAAAATTTTAATTCTGTCACGGTAGACTATTGAAATCATTAAACCATGCCAATTTAGTTAAAAATACATTTAATGACATCATTTAATAACATTTAACATATATACATCATGCTTTACTCTCGCTTACAAGACATGGACCGATTGTTCATGGCAACGGCCGATAGAGGGTCAAGGAAAACAGTTACGATTACAAGAAGGTATTAAGATACTGCCAAGATTACGTTTATGTTTAATCGCTTAGTATAATTCTTAAAATTTGAATACCACAACAATTCAAAGAGCGAAATTCCTTGCATTGTGATATTCTAAATTTGATCTAGACTTGAGCTGGTCAAAAAAAAAATCAACTGCCGTTTCTTTTGAAATAATTACGCCGCTATTCATACGGTACGTGGGGAAAAAAGCCCAAATTTTAATTTCTTTTTCATCAAAATTGTATATATATATAGATATATATATTAATTTGGAATACAACACTAATATTTTATTGAATATAATGGTGCATAGTAAAACTTCTGTATTTTAAGAATGACGTTGTTCAGAATTTTTAATTCTGATGACTGAATTAACAGTAATAACTGCCCATAAAAATTAACTGTCTTAATCCTTGCGTATCCAAACTACATGTGGATGCTTTCGTATGTCTTGTAAACGGAACTCTTCGAATTTCGCTTTTACTATTATAACTTAATTGTGCATTTGATTAATTTAACATTAGGTGACATAGAATTTTAAATTAAATCTATTTATTTAAGAAGGAATTACGATACTGCCAAGATTACTTTATGATTAATCGTACTGTAGAATTCTCAAAATTTGATGCCACAGAAATCCAAAGAGCGAAATTCCATGAATTATGATTTTCCAAAATTGATCTAGACTTGAGCTGGTCAAAATCAATCAATCAATCAAAATCTGCTTCTGCTGAAATAATTGCACTATTAAACATGCCGTACATGGGCAAAAAAGCCCAAATTTCAATTTCCTTTTCATTAAAATTGTATTTTTTTTTTATTTGGGATACAACACTAAAACTTTATTGAATATAATGCTGCATAGTCGAACTTCTGTATTTTAAGAATGATGCTGTTCAGAGTTTCTAATTCTAATGACTGAATTCTGTAACTAATAAAACATTAGAGTACTAATAATTAATGACTAACCTTCGTTTAATCTGGTAGAAAAAATGAAGTTTTTTCATTCCTTGTTACACACGATGGGGAATTTCAATTAACTTTCTTTTTGACGAAATTTATTTAATAGGTTTGAAACACGACATCAAGCACTTAATTCAATATCCTAGTACTCATATTTTTTTTCTTTTTCTAAACTTCATTTTCTTTCTTTTGTTTTATCTTTTTTTCTTTTGTTCGATCAAACTATCCTTGTACATTTTTAATATTGCTGTTTCCTATTTACAGTAGATTTAGTATATGAAATTCTACAGAAATTATTGTCTACATGGATTAAAATCTTGGTTAGCTTGTATAAATGTTAAATGCTTGTAAAATCCTGGTTTCTATGATCTTCTGTTGTTTCAAATCGCTAAACAATGAACCTTAAAAAATTAAACTGCTAATATGCTGTAGAAAAACATATATGATATATTGATAGGAAACACAATCATGAAAAATAACTATATTTTCTATTGATGATTTTTTAATAAAATCTTTTTTTAAACCCTACATTCCATTGAAGCACAATTGAATAATATGTCGTAATAGAACTATCAGATTTCTTTAAGCTCTATCCCATCTGTCATATATTAAAAAAGGATCTTCTTTAGAATTTGATAACTAAATGTATATCTCTCTTCTGCAAGTAAAGGGTTGGATACTTTCATAATGCATCGCATTTAATGCATGAATAAAAACTCCGATCATAGCCTCTTTCATCTGATCAGATTAAAAGGTGGGGTTTATCAAAATAGGTTGTCTCGCTTCCAAAGTTGGGTGAACGAAGCTCTTATGTAGAACAATCTCGTTTGATTAATAACATTCATCTACTTCATCAAGCGCATTCGCTGTAATTTCAAGCCTCTACAGCTACACATTTTTTACACATGTTTTCAGCTCTTCCCAAAGGTTCTTCAGGTATTTTGACCCTTCATTAAAATAAGTTTCTTTTTTGCATGATCGGTTTTGATCCGGGGCGCTGATAATCCCAATCATGAGTTGGCCTCCCCTCTTTTTCATTATTCAAAGCCGAGTCTGGGAAAGCGAATTAGGTATTTAGTCGTGCCATAAGCATTGAGTAACCTAAAACCAAAAAAGATGGACTAGTAAGAAGTTAGTTTCTTAGATTTTGTTTTGAACTTATCTGGAATTGCAAATCATCAACATACTTTCAGTTTTTCTCTTCAAGCTGTTTGATTGTTTTTATCTTGATCCACTGAAAATCAATATTCACAGAAGCTGTAAAAAATATGGGTATTCACCTTTAAGGTAAACTGGGAATATCTCGTAACCGTTCGCGGCCATCTTATGGCAGTCCAAAACGTACTCATTCACTGGCCAATGAGGTATCAAAATAATAGAAAAACATATTTATATAAATCCCTCCTGATATTTATGGCAAACATCTTAGAAAATATTCATAGAAGCTGTAAAAAAATATGGGGATTGACCTTTAAGGTGAACTAGGAATATCTCATAACCATGGGCATCCATCTTACGGCAGTCCAAACGGTACTCGTGTACTGGTCAGCACGATATCAATTGAAAAACAACTTTATTATAAAACCTTCCTAATATTTATGGCAAACATCTTAAAAAATATTCATAGAAGCTGTAAAAAATATGGGGATTGAACTTTAAGGTGAACTGGAAATATCTCGTAACCGTTCGCATCCATCTTATGGCAGTCCAAAACGTACTCATGCAGTGGCCAATAAAGTGGAAATATAATTGAAAAACATCTTTATATAAAACCCTCCTGATATTTATGGCAAGCATCTTAGAAAATATCTCAATTAAGCAGAACAATGTTAAAAAAATGATTGTTTATTTCTTCTCCTTATATCATTAATAAATACTAAAAATTCACTCTGTATGAACGAAAAGTCTACAAAAATTTGATACTTGAAGATATTTTTACATATATTTCTCACTTTAAACTTTAACTTCTTATTTCAAAGTAAAGGTTAATTGATTAAAGTTGAAGCATTTCATTTTATATCATCTTGAAAAGCAAATCTAGCTATTTCAAGAACTCCACATTTCGACAACCTTCTTAATATACAACCTAGGAAATGATATGATAGAAGCATAAAAGAGCAACTAAATGGAGAGAACTGTTTAATAATCTGTCGGCAGTATACAATTCAGCTATGGTGATGTAAATTTACTACTTTTTGAGACAATAAATTATCAGGTGTGCGTATCAAAACAATTCAGTGTTTCTCGGTTTGAATCCAAACAACGTATTCGATATCTTATAGAGATATTGGAAAAGATTATCTTCTAAATGATTTTTTAAAAAAATTTTGAGACTGTGTTTCTGTAAAATATGTACCGGCAAACAATTTCAATCAATGCGTCACGATCATCATCTTCACTTTCATAAGAATTGCCTGTTGACGTTTGTAGCACGTCATTGGCGGTTTTGTGACACAAGCATTTCGTCGTGCTTGGCCCACTTTTTCACATTAAGTGACTAATAACAACCTGTAAATGCTGTAGAAGTACAATAATGCTTGCAAGTATCACTATTAATTCAAATAAATTAAAATTCCTAAAGTAAAATTCGGTCATTTTTGTGAAGTATTTTTTATTTTTTTCTTGGTTAGAAGCTTCTTCATGGTTTAAAATTCATGCTATACCCTGAGAATAATTATGGCACTGATATTTTTTTAAAAATCTGTAATGCCCTAAACAAGGATATTTTAACGACTCTATGTACAAAGAATGCCCATGATATTCAGCCTTAATTTTGAAACTTAAAGGTGCTTTTCTAAAAATATACAAAAGCTTAAGTAATTCCCAAATTTGGGGGTGGATCATTCATTTCTTTTTACTTGCAGTTTATAGACGTATGCAAACAGATAAAAGATTCGACGATTAATAACGAAATTATTTGCGAAAATCTTATACTATAATTCGAGGAATGGTTGCCAAGTCGAAAATCGCCCCAGAATTAATAAACTCCGGTAAACTTGGGGATCTGGGGTTTTTGGCCACGAGGAATCGATTGGCGCCGGTTTTGAAGCGCTACGGTCGAGCCGTTCGGAGTTACAGATAGGATATTTTCAAACTTTATTAGTTCGCCATAATGGCTAATAGGTTTCAAGCGGTAACGTGCTGCCATCTATAGCCAATATGGCGAACTAATAAAGTTTCCAGAAGATGATCCGGAACTGATCTCGAAATGGATGATCCATAACCCGTGTGGTGATATGAACCCAAGCGCTCCGTGCATGGTCAGCAAACATGGAAGAGACCAGTGCAGATGGGGATTTCCAATGGAACATCAAGACATGACATCGCTGGTGGACGATGAAAAGCCGAGGTTTAACCGGTTATCTTTTCACCAATGGTTTCACAAATTTTCTTATGGCATGTATTGTTTTGATAAATCACAATTGAAAATTTAAATCTTCGAGTTAGCTTCGATACCTGTTTTCTCCGAGCGGAGCTCGGTCACCCCCTGGTTTACATAAAAGAAAGCACAAATCACATGCTTTCGATGACAAGTAATTCGTGCAAGAAATAAATACTAAATCGTTAGGGTTCCGAGATTTTAGAGATAATTATTTATATTTATGCCAATAACTAAGAAACGCATTTGTTTAACAAAAAGATAATAAATAAATCAATAAAAAGTTGTTGATGAAATTAAAAAGGACAGATAAATAATCTTAATGAAAATGATAATAGATAAATCAATAAAAACACTGCTGATGAAATTAAAAATTACTGATCAGCTATCTTAATGAAGGGGATGATAGATTAATAAAAAATGTTCATGAAATTAAAAAATGATAAATTAGCTTAATTAAGATAATGATAGATAAATTAATAAAAAATGATGTTGGTGAAATTAAAAATGATAGATAAATTATATTAACTTATAGATAAATCGTTTTCTCTCTCCTCTTTTGAGGGAAGGTTCAATTTAAAGCATGAGCTAGTGCTAAGAAATTTGATGTTCACATAAATCCGATGCATGGTTTGATTCAATTTTGTTGTTCAAAAATTCAAACATAATAGTCAATAAAAAGAAGCAATTTACAAACTATAAGAATTTGGAATCAAAATTTATGGGAAAAAAGAAGTGTCCAAATTTTCTGTGAACTAAAAAGATTAAAGCTGAAAATACTTAATTGAATATAGCATTTATGAAATATTTTATTTCCAAATTTTCTACTTTTGCTAGGAACGAAAATCAAAGATTTTTGATAGTTAATATAGATTACATTATGAAAGAACATCAAGTCGTTAAAATTTTATGTGTCCAATATACCCGGAAACAATTTATGTTCATTTAGTACACCTGCACTGATAAAATTTACCTTTAAAATAATAGATAAATCTAACATCTATTTTATATTTACACCTCAATAAAACTTTCTCAATAAGGCTCTGAAAATATCTTACAAAATAAAATGTTAATTCGACCATAAAGCAGGAATCAGCTGTTGTGTTTTTGAAATCTTTCTGTAATTTTCTTGACTTTCTGTAAGGCAAACAATTAAAACCTAAGCGATTACGAGTGAACATTTGATTTTTTAGAAACATATATTTTGTTCCACAAATAAAATCCAGTCGGTATTTATGTTAAATTGACGGAAGTTTTGTTTGAATTAATCTGTTGTTAAAACTTTGGTAAAATGTTTCAATATATTATTTTAATAACATATGCATTTTTATTGGCGATCTAATTTTAGATATAATTTCTCTTTCATAAAGCCGACTGGTCAAAGGAAAATGGCCTCACATTTAAACTGTTATCATTCCTCCACAATTTTGCTTTTAAATTCTATTTTGCCCCTGTCCTTCCTTCACAGGTTGTCACCGCCGTAATTTGCGCAAGATATACATGAACGGATTAGGTAAATTCCCTCAAGCAATTACACATTATCTGTAAGCAAATCCAATAATCCTCCTGACCCCAATTCATTGTTCAAATCCAAGATAATGGGTTTTACTTCAAATCACAACGTTTGAAAGTCATCGAAAGCTGTTCAAAGCAAGCCGCTGGCGTCCCCTTTTATAGCTGGGTGAGCCATTTACTTATAAATGCTGTTTGATTTTTCCACAGATCGGAATCGTTGATGGCGTTTCTGTTGTTCTAACTTGGAGCTACTCTACTTTCATTAGCATACAGTATCCTTGAATATCGTCTGGTAAGAGATTCCAAACGTGATCTGTGTATCGGCAGATAATGATACGAATTTAACATTCGTAGCGTATGGCAGTTGCTTCGCCCTTTCCTCTCAACGTTTACCATCAAAGGATAACACAATTGTTCGAAGTTATGTAATCGGGTTTAATATGTAAACGACTTTTCTTAGAATTCTAGGAAAGTGTTACAGCAGGGATTTGAATTGGATGTTTGATATTAAAATATTTCAATTTCTGTCAAGTTGCAAAAGACTTTGCATCGTTAACTTTCTACGTTCATTCATACACATACAATTCTACATTTTTTCTCATGCACTTTTACATTCATACATACTTATACAGTTCTGTTTCTAATACTTTCATCTTTCGCCCTTTTTTTTCATACAGTAAATAAATTAACATATTTTCTTAAGTTACTTGTTGTTTGCTAATCAATTATATTTTTATTCAAAAGCTTTAAACGACGGCTTCTTATACAGAAATTATTTTAATTAACACAAATAATTCATTTAAACTTCTGATTTTGTATTTATTCAGATCTTTTCCTTTATTTATCAAATTCAATTTTTAAAAGGTTAATAACTCTTTTGCATTGATACATACAACTTGATATTGATACTTATGCGTTCTTTCCCATTCAGTTCTACATTTATTCATACTCATACAGTTCTCTTTCTCATACAATTCTACATTCATTCATACTCAGATAATTATTTTTTCATTCATTTCTACATTCATATCATACAGTTCTCGTTTTTCTCTCATACAGTTCTACATTTTTTCTCATACATTTTTCTCTCATACATTTTTTTCTCATACAGTTCTACATTTTTCTCTCATACA
>JAPMOQ010051511.1:466253-483729 GCA_026543055.1 Argiope trifasciata
ATTTTGTTTGTGTTTCAACATAATGACCAATTTGATTTGTTTCGCTTTAAGAAATCTCTCATCAAACATTGTTTTCTTAAGCAAACTATTTTTCCACTAGATGTTTGTTTTTGTTTCAAATTTATAATTAATTGATATTAATCTATTTGAAACTTATTTCAACAACAAAACATAGACTGTTTTACGAGTTAGCATATTTATGACTGGAATTTCTTTCGGCTGTCTTTCAGCAATATTGAAATTTTAATTGCTTTGAACTTTTGCTTTTAACCAACTAACATAAATTAACAGATTAATTTAACGTAGTTTATAATTTTCCTTTTTTTAATGAGAAATTCATTGCGTACATAGAAAGGGTCATTAATAAAATTAATGTTATTTTTAAATTCATTTTGTACAAGTTTGTTTCAAATGTCTTTATCTAGAAACAATATTTTGACCTAATTTGTGTGCTATTTGGAAAGTTTAAAGGAGTTAGGAAAAAGGAATATTGAAAAAAAAACCCAACCACTCATTCGTTTACAAAAGGATATTTCTAAAATACAACACATGTACATAGTTACATATTTTAATATATTTTTTAAAATATATAATGACATTTGTGATTCTAAAATTCATTTTTATCAGATTTAGATTAAATATTTAGGCTTATTTTTGTCTTTTAAAGTAGAATTCAGGTATTTTCTGACTAATCAAATTACATCAAATTTGAAATTTTTAAATAAGATGCTGATCAAGCCTCATTAATTTGAATTAAAAAAATCATATCTATTCATGTTCAATGAAATTTTATAATAAGATTTTTCCTAATGTTTCTCCTGGTACTGAATTTCTCATTAAATTGAAAAAATTGAAACTGTGTTCAATTACAAACCATTCTTATGATTATTTATGAAGCGTTTGACATAATAAGTAAACTAATCAGAAGTAAATAAAAATTAAATATTTATTTTACTGATTATTTAGATGTGTATAAGAAATGGAATATTTTGTTGGCTTTATTTCATTCAGTTCATTATTTTTTTTAATCTCAATTAGAAACCAAAGAAAGCTTAACCCAAATCCTATACATAAGAGAACAATCTCAATATTCTTGTCTTTGATTTTTATTAATTTCTCATCTATAAAATATCAAAATAAGTATCAAATAATTTGAACTCAAGATTTTGATGGATCTCCACTTTTTTAACTTTAGGCCTTTCACAGTTCGAAAATTACGTTTTTGAAAAATGTCCGTCTGTCTGTAACAAAGATAAGTAAAAAGAAACACTTTGAGCTAGATGGTGAAATTTGGTCATAGTCTTTACACCATGTACTAAATTTGTATATTTGTCTCAAATTTTGTGCAAGATCTTTTTATAGAAAATCTGTCTGTCCACCGGTCCAAATATAAGTTAAGGCATTAATAACATTTATTAATGCAATAACTTTTATTAATGCATTCCCATTTATTATGTTTATTTTTATTTGTTGACATTTTTTAATGTGGTATTATGCAATAGAGACTAAATTATTTACTGAAAACGATTTTTTTGACAACTCTTGTTCCAAACATTTTTATTTATTTGAGAGAGCATTCTTTGAATTTACACTCGGAATATATTATTTTTTTTTTCATTAGAAAAAATAAATCGTATTTAAAAGATGTTTAAATCGTATTTAAAGAGTTTTTTAGCTATACGAACGTTTAAAATGTTCTTTTCACTAAGATATAATTTTATTTTAAGTAAGTGCATCCATTGATAAGTTAGGAAAATAACAATAATATTAGTTCCCGATATTGTTTTATTGTATAAAGAAGCATTTGAATTTTTTTTTCAACTTACTTTTAAAAAACTATTTCTTTGTTTAACGCAGACAGTGTTGTCTTTTGTTTTCGTTATACCCACGGGAAAAAAAGGCGATCTTTACATTTAACCGAAATTTTAGTTGAACATAGCAAGGCAGTTTTAGACCCAACTGGTGTTGAACGAAAAAACGATTTTTTTTACTATAATTGGAGTGGAAATTAATAATTAAATAACGTGCTATCCATTTAGAATGGCTTCAAAATTGACTTGGTTATTTTTAAACTGTGACAAAAAAAGCGTTGTTGCTTGTAATTCAAATATAGCATTTTTCGAATCATTTCTGTACGTTAATTGATTTATTTTATTTATTAAACAATTTTAAAAAAATGCCAGATGGCATAGATAAATTGCGCTCGAATGAAGTCATATACGGAAACATTTCCGAATAAATCCTTAACTCATTTGCATCATTAGCGTATATATACGCTCAATTTTCCTGGTCACTATCACTGGAGCTTATATATACGCTGCATCATATGCTATGCATATAATATGATATATACTATATTCATATTATATGCTATATACCTATATGCATCCCACATTTCAAATAATACCACACTGAACAAAATTATTAACAAATAATACTCAAAAAGGATTTTTTCTACTTTTATACAATTTTATACCTAAATATGAAATAAAAACTATTCCGTGATATGGGCCTTTTTTTTCATATTTTTATATGATACAAATGGGTTAATTAAAATTATCTTCTGATCATCTGTTTTTTTAAAAAATAATATTTGCATTTTGGTGACATTTAAATAATCGTTTGGCTTTAATGTTTTCTTGCTTGTTTCTTTAATACCTTATTTATTGATTAATCTTAATTTTTTTTTTCCTTTATTGCCAGTTTATTTTTAAATTGTTTAAAGTTCTGAAGAAATAAACGTGTTTCACAAAGTGGTTGTTTTTATTGTAATACCAATAAATCAATTCCGCATATCTGCTAATTAATGAATTTCCTACATTGTGCAATGAATTGTGTTATAAACGAAAATCGAATCGAAAACGAAGTTCTCCATTAAAGTTAACTCAGCATGGCAGGAAGAAAATCCACATTTCAGTGATGTAAACATTTCTACAGAGTTTGTTAAAATGTTTTCTACATCAATTTGTTGTTGTTGTGACTTATTCTGATCTACAAGCCCACTGACAGTTCTCTGTCAGTGATTTAAGCCAAGTGAGCGTCTTTTATTTATTTCACTACCACCAAATAGGGCCAAAAGTTCCACTTAGCTATTTCGCGCTTCACAGCTCTTTTTTAGGGGTGAACTTCATTCGCTCATCCATAGATCATAATTTAGATCTGAATCAGAGAATGATTACCTCTGAACCAGTATCCCCAGTTTTTAATACTCTCGACATGGAGGACTTTATGGCCATGACAGATTTATTCGGGCTCCAGCCATCACATACACGGAGAGTCTTCGGCCAGCGGGGTTAGAACTCACATCCTAATTGATGTGAGTACAACGCCCTATCAACCAAGCTATCTCGGCCCACATCAATTTTTTCCAGAAATTTTTTGATGCATGATCCGATCACCTTGATTGCATAAACATTTAGATTGGAATTTTGTTTTCATGTTAGTGCAAAAAAAATTTTAAACATTGACTTTCCTTGACAAAATCAATGATAAATAAGCACAAAATGCATTGGAATTACAATTTAGTTGCAAATGAAAACAAATTTAATGTTTTTGATTCTGATGAGCGTATACTTATTTGGAGTAGAAAAACCGAAGAACTTAATATCAAAACTTAGAACATTAAAGCATAGAAGTCTTGGGATTTAGAAGAAGTGGGGTTGCATGTTGACATCCAGATTAAGTAATAAGATGTTTATTGATAACGTAATGAATCATACCCTTTATTTAAATAATTTAAAATTATTATCTCAAAATTTTAGATAATAATTTTGGCTAATTAAATAATTTTTTATTACCATGACCAATCTGCATTCTATATCCGTCATTTATGTCTTTGTTATACAAGATATGCCAAAATGTAAAATAAATCCTATATGCAATCGGATTTGAACTTAATATATCATATTTGGAAAGAGCTGCATATTAGAATACGAAGACACAACATCAATTTGAAAAACACACTGTAAATAATAATGGACAAAGAATGGAGCGGAATCGATGCGAATATAACAATAATTACAGCATTCTATGCCCATTTATTTAAAAACTGTTGCAGGACATCCTAGTAAGTATTAATTGACCTATATATAACAATATATAATAAAATTCATAAATTTCTTCAAATTAAATGAAGTTTTTAATATAATTTTCTTGCTTATTTTTTATTTATAATTTATTCAGAAGTAATTTTTGTACTTAAAAAATAATTTATTAAGTCTTCTAAGAAACAGTTTTAGATATTTAAAAAATTGTCAATCTAAATGTTTAATTCTTAGTAATGTAGATAATAGTATTTTATTTAAAGGAGTAACTGTTCGAACAGTTTTGGGAGCGACTGTATATCTTTTTGTCACGACTTTATGGAGATTTAAATTTTTATACAAAAAAATGGACATGCAGATATGACACAAAGCATATCATTCTATTATGCAAAAAGGCTTCTATATTTCACCTTATTATCTGAGAACAGATTACGAATCTTATGTTAAACAAAAACAAACATTTCATTTTCGTGGATTTAATTATAACTTGTTTAAACGAGCAATAAACACAGTAATTAAAATCATTAATAAAACTTTGTTTATAATTCTTTTGAATAGCAAACCTTGTATTCCCTTATAATAATTTCAATAATTTACTCATTTTAAGAAAAGAGTATAGCTTTCTTTATAAAAAAAAAGTATGACTTTGTTTTCAACACTGCAATAAAAAAATTGTGAAACAATGAAATATTGAAACCTTTCAATAGACTTTTGTTTACTTTCGCAATAAAAGATGTCGTTAAAAGTTCAACAAATATTATTTGCGTATTATTCATTTATTGTTTGTTATTATATTATTCATAAATTATTAGCAAACGATTTTAATTATAGAAAAAAGCGTATCTAAGTATTACTTAAACAAAAAATATCATTAAATGTGCTATGCGGAAGACGTTAACACAGTAATTTAAGGTTTATTGATAATTTATTAAAACTAAAATACATAAATGAGTAATAAAATTTTACTTTTTGCTTGAAAACATAAATTGTAGGGTTATTTATTGGGGTGACATGATAAAAGACGCTTACAAAATGAAATTTTACGAAAAGGAAATAGCAATTATAATGTGTCTGTTATATAAATTAGAAAGCTGTAAGGCAATAAAATGTTACTTCGCTTTTCTTAGAATTCGTATTGAGCTCTGTTAAGTTGCAGTCATTTTTTCTTATTGTATAAGAAACACTGTTTGTAGTTGTCATTGCGTAAAAGTAACAAGTTTTTTTAGTAACACGTAAATTTAAATTAAATGGAAAGAGAGAGAATTAGATTTTGAATTGGATCATTTCAATTCTGAGGTATGTTTCAGTACATAAAAATGTTTTGTAGCTTAAATAAATTTGTTGAACACAACTGATATATTTAACAAGCGAAAAATTAATTCTATTTAGAATTTGAATGATTCACAGCTATCATGCTTACATAATAGTTTTTTGTGTGCATATTAAAATTTGGTATATTTTAGTGGAATGAAATCACATTCATATGATTTCACTTTAAATATAAACTAGATTGAATATCATGATTTACTCCGTTCCTTTTATTTGTAATACAAATAAAAAGGAGGTAATTTTTATTTTATTCCATTCAAACCATTATTCCAAATATTTACGCTATTTGAAATGATTACTATATCAAAACCTTTTATCTTTTAGATATATCGCGCAAACGATTTGATTTAAACAACACTACTTTACAATTTCTGGGTGGAAAAAAACACAAATGATAATTAAAAGTAATTTTTATTTATTTTGTAAATATACGTTTGATAAAAAAAGTCTCACAATTGTGAGAGTTTTCTGTCACACAAGCAAATTTACCTATTCCATATCAATTTTACGGATTAAATGAATCTAATGTAGTAGCATTTTGATAATTAGAGAAGTTTTATTTACCATATTTTATCTATACTTATAATAAAGCTCAATGTGTGTGTGTGTGTGTGTGTGTGTTGGCGCTCTACAGGCCAGACCGTTGGACCTACAGTTACCAAATTTGGTACATGCATACCTTGGAGGTCCGGAATGTGCACCTCGGAGCCCTTTTTTCGAATTTTTAATTAGAATTTGGATTAATTAAAATTTAAGCGAAATTTTGACGTTTTTCCGCTTTAACTTCCGAAAATATTATTGCACAAGCATGATTTTTATATCAATTTAAAGATTAAAAAATTAGCTTTCTAACGGTATCAGTGTTTTTAATTTATAACGAAAGCTTCTATTTTTAACGAATTTTTAAAGAAATATTTTAACCATGCTTTTATCACGTGACTGGATAAAATAAAATAAATATAAAATGTGATATTTTCTTTAAAAAATAAATGCAAAACAAATGTTTCTACAATCGTTTGCAATATCTATATCATTAACTCAATAAATCTTCTTTATTTACGGTAAACCTGATTTAATTTAGACAGGATATGCATTGAAATCCGAACTTAATGGCATATTTATGTAATCGTTTGCAATATTTGTATCATTAATTTAATACTTTTTTCCCTTTCTCGCTTTCTTTAAAAAAAACATATTTAATATTTTGGCAACATCATGGAATTTTTTTTTTTTTTAATATTTTGGAAGCATAACCGATGGTTCAAAGTGACTGATTTATAAAATTAAAGAATGTTATTAGGAAAAGGTGAACTTTTAGAAATTTCCGTCCATCATCTTAAAGAAAATATTTATTTCAGGACAATACATGCCCGGAATTACTTCAAGGCTAATGAATATGTGGTTTAATTGAAAATTTTAGAACGAATTACTCATGGCGAACCAGCTGGTCGCCAAAGGCGGCTAGTTAATAATAAATGTTGATGCAAAAACATAGAATAATTTGCTGTGAATAGAACTAAATTTGAAATCAGGCTTAATATAATACCTGTCTATCACCAGATTTCGAACAGGATTGCATCCAAAATAAATATTTTATTCTAGTATCTATACATTGCTAAAGAATTGAAAATTCTCAAATTTCTCTAGAAAAATTCGAAAAATTTAAATTGGTTTAAATTTTTGTCTAGGTTCTAATCTGGAAAACTTTATCTAGGTTATTAAAGAAAATATTTGAAAAAAATTGGGAAAACAAAAAAGGAATCAACGTATCGTAATTTATGGGTTTACATTTCACTCTTTGGGCAGATTTAAACTATGTAATTTATTGATTTTTATTTACAAATTCACTTTTTCGAAGTTTATATTCTACACCTAATTAATTTTTTAAACTGTGTTTAAAAAATTAATTTAAAATATTTGTTTTCTCTAATTTTTTATTATAACTTCTCCAGTGTTATAGAAGATTATTTTTAATTCCAAAATACGTTAGGTTTTATTTATTTTCTTAAACGTTCTTCTAAACCAAGGAATTCGTTTTATCCCTGTCATGTTGAACTTCCTAAAACTGGTTAATTTCTTATAAATAACATTTTCTTTTTATTACAAATATCAAGTAAGAAGAAATTCTAATATCGAAGAGGTATCAAAGAATATTATTATGCACAATTCTTTTTTCGACAACATGAAGCAGAATCTATTCAACGAAATTAACATAAAAAAAGGGTATTAAAAGCAGGGGATTTAGTTTAAAACTCCTTGATCAAATAAAAGAAAATTGCAAAAAAAAAATCTTAAATTTAATAATCCCAGTGGAATAACTGTCGAAGTTTCCGAAAAAAAATATTTCTTGGATTATCTTATTCTGAAGATTATAATCATATCATTAAATATCTTTTCACTTTTATTTGATTTAAATGCTTTTTTCCGCCTTGAATTGCCTTTTTTAAATAATAAGTAGGATTTTATTCAAAAATAAGGTATTTTTTTCGACGATTTTTCTTTGCAATTCCGAGTACGTGATTTGAATTTCAAATCTTTTCGGTTACAGAAAGGAAGCTGAAATAACAACTATTCATTTCATTGTGGATTAAAAAAGGAGCTTTAATAAAGTACAATAACAGATTTTTTTTAAAAGATTTGCTAACTTAAAAGGCAATGACATTCATTATTTTATTCCTTTTGAAACAGTATTAAATAAAAAAATAACAAAGTTAAAATAATGATAATAATAAATTAACATGAATACTAAAGAAAAATGTAACATACTAAATAATATGTCTTTGAAAATAAATTTGATTTCTAAAAAAACATAGAAAGTAAGAATAACACTGAAAGTAATATACAAAAGGGTATTGTATAAATAATTTTTTAGAAGAAATTAAGGAATTTTAAGTATAAAATTAAAGAATTTTTAGTATAAAGAATTGAAAAAGTAACATTTTTTATTCTTTGTATTGTAAATAATATATATCCAAAAAAATGTTCAGATTTACTAAAAGCGAAAATTAGATATAACTTGTCTATATTTTACTTATTATACAAAAACAAAGAAAGAAGGAAGGCTGGCTTAAGATTAATGATAAATATTTCGCCATGCTGAAGTGATAAAAAATAAAACATATGTAAATATTCCCTTTTTTTAATTCTGCAAATTAAAAAAAGATGCTGTATGAGACTTTTTTGAGAAAAATTGAAGTAGGAAAGTAGGAAACAAAGAGAGTAAGTACAGAGGCTGTTTGTCCATTTTTCAACCATTTTCAAAGAAATATGTAAACAGTTGTTCTGTTCGAAATAAATTCTTTTTTTTTTGTATTTATCAGCTCTTTGTTTAAACTACCATTTGATTTTGGAAATTTTTTTTTTCATTATGAAATTAGTCGTCTCTTTTAGTCAGCTGGTTCGTCCAGAGTATTGGCTATTATTATGTGAGAGCATGATGTTGTTTTACTTGAGGTTTTTGGAGCCTCAAAATATGAAGGCAACAAATTCGCGATTTATCCCTTTTTTATTATCAAGTGAAAACATGATATTGTTTTCGCTGGAGGGTTTTTAGCGCCTCAAAATGTGAAGGTAATAATTTGGCTTGTTATCCCTTTGTTATTATCATGTGAAAGCATGATATTGTTTTCTCTTGAGGTTTTTTGGAGCCTCAAAATGTGTAGGCAACAAATTGGATATTTATACCTTTTTTTATAATCATGTGGAAATATGATATTGTACCCTTGATACGCTTGGGGGGTTTGGATTCTCAAATTGTGAAGGCAACGAATTGGCTATTTATCCCTTTTTTATTATGCAAAAATATATTTTTTTCGCTTGAGGTTTTTCGAGCCTCAACTTGTGAAGGCAATAAATTGGTTATTTATCCCTTTTTTATTATCATGCGAAAACATATTTTTTTCGCTTGAGGTTTTTTGGGGCCTCAAAATGTGAAGGAAACAAATTGGCTAGTTCTCCCTTTGTTATTATCATGTTAAAATATATTGTTTTCGTTGGAGATTTTTCGGAACCTCAAATTGTGAAGGCAACAAATCATTGAAGCCTCAAAATGCGTAAGCAACAATCCCTTTTTTGAATTTAATTTCATTTAGATCGTTTCAATATAACTTCATATCCACGGTTCCCTCAATAGTCAAAATATTAAAGTTATTTTAATTGTCTTTCGTATGCTCAGTTCATTCTATATAAAGATGTTTCCTGTGAGAAGCAGTCCCATGGCATCATAGCTCTATTAAAAACATACATTTGTGGTTCATTAATCTTCTAAATTTTCCGTTTTTGTAACCTCAATTTTTAGTCGTTTTGTAAACAATGCTGATTTAAATAGAATCCTTTTTTATAATAGTTTACAACAATTGAAGAAAATTACACGATTTAATATTTGATGTAAAGAAAAGGGTTTAAAATTTAGAACAATAAAATATATGATTAAAAATTTTATAAAAAAATTAATTGATAAAATTCAGGTAAATTTACCTGACTATTATATTGATATCAAGAAGAAAACAAATTAAATATTAAAACGGTGTAAAATGAATTTTGTATTGTTATGTTTTCTAAAGTTATCGCCTAAAATGCTGAAATTTCAGCTATTTTTTAGTTAAAAATTCAAAAAAAAAAAATGCCGTGGCAATTTGGCCTAACAATCCATATTTTAGAGTCTGCCTATAGAGACGCACACAGTAAACACATTCATCATTATTAGTAGTCGAGATCATATTCAAAAATAATGGATAAAAGGCATTCTTTCTGTTTTTCTTTAGGAAAATGCTTCTATTTTATAATTCATATAAACAAAGAAAAAAAATGATAATCTAACATTGATTACGCATAAATATTCATAAAAGATTATGATACAACGCCTCTTTAATAATAAAAATAGAAAATCTTTTAAAATATTAATGGCAAAATTCATTTTAAAATTAAATTAATGATTTTTAATATTAAAGGCAAAAAATGAACACACACACACACACACACACACACACATATATATATAATATATATAATCATTTCATGTCCAATACCGAAAGTTGAATTGATAAACATTCTGCGTTGAATGTCGGTGACATTCGGCTAAGAATGTGGATATTTAATCACGATATCAAGTACATGGAATGAAATGAAACATTAATAATTTTTTTTTCAATATAATTACCCTCCTGCAGCGTTAGGTAAAAATTTGGGCGTTGATGATATATGAATCTACTTTAACATATTTTCTTTATCGCGTTTGTGTATTTAAAATACTTCGCATTTATTTTATTCATACCTTTTCATAAATTAATAACGATTTTTTCAATATTTTTACTGACGGAAAGCTAATTATTTATATTACTATTCATAAGCAAGTCTATTTTAGTATTTTTTTTTCTGAAAATGGTAAACATATTACTACATAAAATAAATTAGTTTGTGCGTAACTATGCTAAAAGACTGTTAAACAGTTTTGAAAACGATAAAATAATTAAAATTATGATTGTAACTTCAAAAGGAAAACTTCTTCAGTTTATGTTTCATTCAAAAATATTAAGATTATTTTCAATTGCTTCTATTTTAATACTATTTTGATAATTTCACATTAGCTTTTTCAGAAAATATTATGTATTTCAAACAACACTATTTTGATAAGATTAAAATCAATGATTCCATTGGAAACATGTTGTTCTCTAAATGTTTTGCAATCGATTTATAATTATAAACAACGTTGGTGGTCAGTTCCTTTACTTAAAATATTGATTCTTTTTTCGGTTATATCTCTTGTACAATTCATGATTCTGTAAACAAAGTATTTTTAAACACGAAACTGTGGCATTTCTTAAAATGCTGCTGCTTTAATTGTCTCTTTCTAGTTCTGTTTATTGTTTACGTGTACCCACCTGTTGAAATTGAGACCCATTATGTTATAGTGTAATTAAAAACTTAAAAAGGGCCTGTGCAGTTTGTTTCAAATCGTATTTTGTTTTTAGCAATTTTCACTAATGTAACTCAATTTTTGTTGAGCCAGTTTTCACTTCCTGTTTTTCCAGGCAAAATGCACATGCATTAAATAGAACACTTGTTCTTTAGATTTCAATAATGGAAGAAAATAAACAACTTAAGCATTTGATTCAATGAGAACGGTTTGGATTTAATTGTAACATAGAAATCCATTGCTGTAATAATAATAATAATAATGATAATAATATATATATAATATGCCAAAATAAGGGAAATTTGTCCAAAAACAAAATTAGTGTGACATTTTTTAAATTTTAAATTGGTGTAAATTTTTTCAGAAATTGTGGCCAAAAAAATCGCCAAATTGCCGTTTAACAGGGAATAACTTAAAATTAAATTAAAATTTCTAAAAAAGGATTGCTTGAAATCGTACATTCCCAATTTTTGAAATATATTTCTGTCAAATTCGGTAGCTCTAAACACACACACACACACACACATACACATATATATAATATTGTGTGCAAAATATTTTTTTAATCCTTCTCGTGAGATCAATAGTTAAAGCTATACTATTTATCATTTAAATTATTGCATTCAAATACTTTTCCATTCTTGGAGAAAACTAAAGAAACATATTGCATATTGAAGAAATAATATACAATTACGCTGATGGAAAAATAATTCCAACACTAGAAAGGAGCTGCGCTAGATAAACGAAATTTGGTTGGCGTGTTTATACATCTGAAAGATGACGTCGATTCGAATTTCGAGCTACGCCTGTAAGTGTGGCGCTAGTAGCGATACTATGAACATGCAAATGAGGTTTGCTTTAAATAAGCGCTGTAAGGTTCGTGATCGTTATTTACAGTTGAGATTTGATGTAATGTTAGTCAAGGATGCCTCTGAGAAGACAAAGAAGCCATTATCAACAGCTCACTGAGTTTGAACGAGGTCGTGTTGTAGGGCTACGAGAATGTGGGTTTTCTTTCCGTGATATTGCTGAAAGACTTGGCAGGAATGTATCCACTGTGCATGAGTATTGGCGGCAGTGGCCAAGGGAAGGTACTGCCTCAAGAAGACCAGGTTCCGGGAGGCCACGTGGTACTACTGAGAGGGAAGACCATCGTATTGGGCGTATGGCTGTGGCTAATCGTACTGCATCTGCTGCTGAAATTCGAGCTGCAGTTGGCACCACAGTGACACAACGAACTGTTACAAATCGGTTACTTCAAGGACAGCTCCGAGCCAGACGCCCTGTACAGTGCATTCCACTGACTCCAAACCACTGCCGTTTGCGACGTGAGTGGTGTCAAGCTAGAGCTCATTGGAGGACGGGACGGAGTGGAGATCTGTTGTGTTTTCTGATAAAAGCCGGTTCTGCCTTGGTCGCAGTTATAGCCGTTTGATGGTTAAAAGGAGGACAGGTGAACGCCTGCTAGTGCCCTGTCTGCGGCCTAGACACACATAGCCTATTCCTGGAGTTATGGTTTGGGGAGCAATTTCGTATGACAGCAGGAGCACTCTCGTGGTTATCTCAAGCACCCTGACTGCAAATTTGTACGTCAGTCTAACGATACAACCTGTTGTGCTGCCATTCATGAACAGCATTCAAGGGGGTGTTTTTCAACAGGATAACGCTCGCCCTCATACCGCTGTTGTAATCCAACATGCTCTACAGAGTGTCGACATGTTGCCTTGGCCTGCTAGATCACCAGATCTTTCTCCAATCGAGCACGTATGGGACATCATTGGACGACAACTCCAGTGTCATCCACAGCCAGCATTAACCGTCCCTGCATTGACCGCCCAAGTGCAACAGGCATGGAACTCCATCCCACGAACTGATATCCGACACCTGTACGACACAATGCATGCACGTGTGCATGCTTGCATTCAAAATTCTGGCGGTTACACCGGTTACTAATGTACCAACATTTCACATTTGAAATGGCTCTTCTCGCCACTGGCTCTATCTGAGATCTTGGAACATTAATCAATTAAATATGTTACCTAGACAAATGTATTCCTAAAATTTCATTACTGTACAATAATTTTTTCTTGGTGTTGGGGTTTTTTTTCCATCAGTGTATTTCATTGCTATGGCATAATTTATGGCATATTCCAAAATAAAAACATGGTAACAAATGATATAAAAATAAAATAGAAGAAGTCATGTTACAAAGTTTATATAATTGGGAATTTTGAAAATCTTTAAACGAATGCTAAAAAAATGCATCAATTGGCCACTCCCCCCAAAAAAAAATGCATTTTAAACATGTTGGACGAAATTAATTAATTATTTTCAACCATTATTCCTCTTGCAATTAAATGCAGATAATAACGTTTTTTGATACAAATTATGAATGAGTGTGTTTTAATAATAATTCAATAATCAACATTCTAAAAAACATTCATTATCCTTCTAACTCCGACTTCTGATTATCTCAGGCTCTTTTCACCCACGGAATCAAAACAGAGACGATTATTTTTCTAAAACTATATAAGCTATGCATCCTTTCTCGCATTTGTTTTTATTTTTATTTTTGACTTTCTATTCCATACGCTACACCGTGCATACCATGGTTAGGACACAAAAACCTGGACTAATTCTTTGAAATAATAAAGAATAAAAATAAATAAAAAAATCTTTACAGATTTACATGATTTAACGATGGATGAATCTATATGAAATAGGTGTTAGTTATTAGTTGTAGTGCTTATGATCAGTGGAAACCCACAACAGAAAATTTTCCGAAGTTATATCGGGAACCAATAAGTAATCTTCTAATAAGAACTCTACCTCAAAGTTGTTGACACTTTTTAATGTTCTTTTTCTGAAATCTTGTCGGCGAGTAGTCTGTCTTATAATCCGAGCGTGTGTGAAAATTTGAAACAAAAAGTGTTATGAGCTAGTGAATAATTTTGTGACATGCTGATTTTGCATTTCATTCGCTATGTCTGACTAAATTTGGACGAAACTCCAAAAAGAAAGATGTTATCATTTTTTATCACAATAATATAAGGTACACATTTTTCCTCACGATAATATTGCTAACAGTGTTTCTGTGGAAACGTATGAAAGCGGATAAGAAATCGTTTTTGTGTAGCACTCTCTTTTCCCCCCTGCACTATGATTCACTCATTACACGCCGCCCTCTGGCGAGTACTTAGAGAGACAGTCAGTTAAGCCTCTGTTATCGTTATGTGTTGACTTGTTTTTGTCCACTCTCTGTTTGTGTTTGTGCGTAAAGTAACCTTATATGTCTTAATAATAAATTAATGTTACACAAGAAGGCTTATCTTAATTAGGACCCACCAACCACCGGTCACTTTGACGCCCAACGTGGGGCCCGAACCCAGAGATTAAGAGACAATGTGACCGGTGGTTGGTGGGTCCTAATTAAGATAAGCCTTCTTGTGTAACATTAATTTATTATTAAGCCATATAAGGTTACTTTACGCACAAACACAAACAGAGAGTGGACAAAAACAAGTCAACACATAACGATAACAGAGGCTTAACCGACTGTCTCTCTAAGTACTCGCCAGAGGGCGGCGAGTAATGAGTGACTCATAGTGTAGGGGGAAAAGAGAGTGCTACATTTGTGGTTTGAGAATGTGAGACCTACTTAGAAATTTTTTATATGTAAAGACAATTGTTTTATTATACAATTTAAAAAATAAAAGCCAGAATAGCCTGGCTGGTTGGGCATTGGATTCCCATTCCTTGAGATGACTCGGAGACTCTCTGTGTGTGTGGTGGCTGGCGTACGTATAAATGTGTCATGGTCACAAAGTCATCCCTGTAGAGAGAAATGCCATTGGAGGTATTGGTTTCAGTGATAATTATTCTCTGATTCGGTTTGTGAATAAGTGAATGAAATACGTGCATGAATAAAGTTGTAAAAAAAGTTGCGATGCGTGACTACCCAAGACGTACTTTTTGGCGGTAGTGGAAAAGGAGAGAAACTCTCTCGACTTAAAATCACTGATTTGGTCAGCGGGCTTGTCTATGACAAAAGCCATTAGAAACAACAACAAATATAAAAGCATGCTTATTAAATACTAGCCGCCTTTGGCGACCAGCTGGTTCGCCATGAGTAATACGTTCTAAAATTTTCAATTAAATCGCATATTCAAGAACCAAAATTTAAGAAATAGTTAAAGTTAAAAGATTCAGTTATTAGTAGTTAAAGAGTCGGTAACTTTATTCGGAAAAACTTTTGAGTTTAATGCTCTAATAATTTATCGATTATGCTTCCAAAATATTAAAAATGTTTTTTTCGGTGATGTTGCCAAAATGTTAATTATGATTTTTTTTAAAAAAAGCGAAAAAGGGAAAAAAATTATTGAATTAATGATACAGATATTACAAACGATTATAGAAATATGCCATTAAGTCGGGATTTCAATGCATATCCGGTCTAAATTCAACCAGGTTTACTGTAAATAAAAATAATTTATGGAATTAATGATAAATATATTGCAAACGATCATAGAAACCTTTGCCTTGCATTTATTTTTTTAGAAAATATCACATTTTATATTTATGTTATTTTATCCAGTCACGTACTGAAAATACGTATTTCTTTAGATTTTAGGTTTGATTTGCGATGATAGTTGTTGTTTTTTTATTTGAACTTCCGGCATTGTTTTATTTTATTTTATCCAGTCACGTGCTAAAAAAATATGGTTAAAATATTTCTTAAAAAATTCGTTAAAAATAGAAACTTACGTTATAAATTTGATACCATTAGAAAGATAATTTTTTTATCTTTAAATTGATGTAAAAATCATGTTTATGCGATAATATATTCGGAAGTTATAGCGGAAAATCGTCGAAATTTCGCTTAAATTTTAATTAATTCAAACTCTAATTAAAAATTCGAAAAAAGGGCTCTAAGGTATACATGTACCAAATTTGGTAGCTGTAGGTCAAACAGTCTGACCTGTGGAGGGCCAACACACACACACACACACACACACACACACACTGAGCTTTATTCTAAGTATAGATTTTAACTGCATCTTAAATATTTTGAATCATTTTTACTGTCGCCTTTATGCATGTATAGTAGAAATTAAATTTCTTTCTTCTCTCGTATTACGTTTTAAATAATAAAAAAATATTTTAAAAATAATACATAATATCATCATTTAATCCCAAAATATCGAGGAAACAAATGTCCACGTCGAAAATTTGTAGGAAAAAAAAGTTTTAATCCATGAAAGTTCATTATGACCTTACTAGATATATAAAAGATATTTCTTGAAATATAATTAATTTCAAAGAGACTTCGAAAATAGAAACCTTCTCGAGAATCTCATATATTTAAAATAATTTCAATACATTGCATAGAATTGATTCAAAATATATTATTTGGCACTTGATGTAGTTAGTTAATGGAATATCTTAGTTCGTTTTGTCAAAATTCTTCCTTCTTTTTTTTATTTTATTCTTAATTCCTTTATTTATGAAATGTTTTCTAGAAACATTTCTTGCTATGATTTACAAAGTATGTCAAAGCACATTTTTCGCATCGAATTTAATGTCTTTGAAATATTTACCAAACTATTTCCTTGTAAAATATCCGGATTTAAAATTGAACAATTTATAGAATTGAGTCACTTTAAAAGACACCCTGAAACTTGTAATCTTTTACCTCAATCGGTTTTCAAAGCAGACCGCTTTTCATTAAACCTCTATTGCGGGAGCAGTTTCTTTTTTACAAACTTTCATTAAAGAAAGAATGTTATTACAGTAAATTTGACACGAAAGTATTTTATTTTCTGCTAGTTCCCTATCTTCCATAGAAAGGAGGATTTCTTGCTAAAATTCCCACTGTATTTTGGGTTACGGAACATACCAGCAACGTCAAAAGAATTCCCACGCCACGCTCCCTAACTTATTGTTTATTCCTCCATCTCACGCACCTTTCCTCCCCCACGGTCCTAGAAATCGACCGGACCAACATCTTCCACTCGATGCCAACGTACGAAGGAAGGTTTCGCCAGTTGTTCTCAGACCGTTGACTGTGACTGATGCTGGAAGCACCAGTGTGTCGATATCGGAGCTGATCGTCTGCACCGGCGAATTAGAATTCTTTTTTTTTTTTCTTCTCCCAATGAAAATATTTGCCGTTTTATTCGATTGTTTCGTT
>JAPMOQ010051511.1:488729-524320 GCA_026543055.1 Argiope trifasciata
TATAATTTGAGAATTCATTCATTTTTAAAAATTCACAACTAAATTATTTCGGTTAATTTTTATTATTTAATTTTTAGATTTTTATTGTAATTTTATTAAATTTGTATTCCCCAATATATACATTATTTTGGCTAAATTTGCTATGTCTTTTTTTTTATGCATGTGTGGGCTTTAAGTTACACACGTAAATAATTACTTTGATAATAATTTCAACAATAATATTCCTAATATTCAAATTTAAAAATATTTGGGATAAGTATATAAAAACAAAATTAATTATAAAATCATTTTTGCCTTTTATTGAACTTGTTTTCGGTCATCTTCTCATAATCGATCGTTTTTAATAGTAAATTGTAAATTTCTTTTAATGCTAGTAAATATTATTTATATATATAATTAAAATTATATACATAAATAATAATTCATCACATTGCTATATATATATATATATATACATATATATATATATATATAGTGGAATCTTTAAGCCAGATGGCATTTTTGAGTGGTCGCTTTTAGTCTTGTGGTCATGTTAGCTGGCTACGAATCATAAGATCGTGAGTTCGATCGTAGCTGTCTTTAATCGTTACAAACACACACATATATATATATATGACTGATTCGTTAATGATGGAATTTCTTTTTCTCTCTTTTTCTGAATGAGTGTATATTTAGGGATGTACAAACGTTCCACACAATAATATCTCCCTCCATTCATTATCTCCAACGAAGTAAAGCCCTCCTTTCAGTTCTTAGATTGTCTCCGGATACGTAAAGAAAGCATTGGGGAAATATATTTATTACTTTCTCCCTTCTTTTAGCGTTTCTTATCTTCCCAACCTAAGATTCTCCGAAGCCACAGTTTAAATATGCTACCGAATGATAACGAAGGAAGTGATTCGATAAGAAAGTTCCGATTTTAGACTGTTTTTCTCATTAATAATTTAGGTTATGTTTGACGAATGATAATGAATATTGGGTAAGGATAATTTTACATTGAGGACGATTTGCGAGGACAGTTTTTATTGTACTTGTCAAACCAATTTTGTATAACTTTAGATTTTGTGTATCTTTAGATTATGAACATTCTTTATTTAATTGCATCAAATTCTATTTTGAAATTCAAAAAATCGATTTTTTTCAAGAATGACATTCATTTATTTATTTATAATTAATAAGTACCATGAGTAATTGGATGCCTCATTTCTTGGATATAAAATACGTAAAAATCATTTTCTTAATTTTAAATGCTATTTTTTAAAGATTTAAATAAAAGAAAGAAATTATCTTAACTTCAGACTACCACGAAGATTTCAAATTTTCACTCTTTGTCTCATTTAAGTAACAGTTATTATAACAAATGTGTGTCACAACCCATACTGTTTGAAAGAAAATGTATAAAACTTGTTACTTATTCGGTATAAATAAAATATTTGTTTCTGACGATAGTAAATTTATCATTATCAAGCAGTAATCATTTTATTAGCAATTTTTTTTATTATTTTTTTTAGTTTTGATTGGCCAGTTTTATTTATTTTATTAATTTTATAGTAGTCTTAGATTAATTCATAAAAAAAATTTTCAAATTTGATAAGTACGACATGTGGAGTTTTGAAGAGTATATTATATATCAATACTTAACGATATTACTGACATAATTTTCAAACAAAATCGAGAACGTAAAAATTTCGAAGTGTGATATTTTCTGGAGCAAAAACTATTTTATCAGCATGATTTTTTTTTTTTTTTTTTTTTTTTTTTTTTTGTTTTATTTGAAAAATTTTTTAGTGACTTTCAACCATTCGAATTTGAGTAATTTTAAATGTTTTAACCATTAGTATTTGGAAAACTTCGAAGAGACTTTTATTACGCATTGAAACTCAATCCCTCTATAGTTCAATGACTTTTTCATTTATTAAATCCACACATATATACATTATGAATTACAATCTGTGAAATTAAAATGTTATTTAAAGTGAGATTAAATTTATAAATAATATTATTCTTGATTACATTTGCTTGTGTGTGTGTGTGTATGTGTGTTTCCATAAAATTATATATTTCCTAGCATAACTATCATTAACATTAATTGCATAGAATTATTATTTAATTCAGCATGCAAATTTCTTACAAAAAGATTCGTAAAACTTGCATATTTTTTTTGACATTTTATTTCTCCTTTTTTTCACCCGTTGCATGTATTTTTATTATACGATTATTCTCTTTTTGAGATAACATGTGTTTCTGTATTTTAATAAATAAGATTGTATTTGAAAACTTTTTCGAAATTGTATTATCTAGTAATTCACTTCTTTGAACTCACTCATTAGACAAGTAAAAATAAACGTAGAATTTCTAAAATTAGAAGTAAATTAGTTCTCCTCTCCACCCTAAAGAATTGCGTTCAATCATAATTGTTCTAAAAGAAATTTAAAAAGAAAAATAACGCATTTACTAGTTATTATGATATATATACTACATACTCATTAAACACTTTTTGTTTTCTTACTTGAAACTAAAATGCACTTAAGAATTGACGCCAGTTAAATTCAAAGTTCAAGTTCCAATTTTGATCTGTTGTTCAACCGCACGTGTTTCAATCCATTGAGTTTTACTATCTTCGTTGAATTAACGAATAACTAAAGTCGACTCTTAGTCCATTGTTGTCGCGTGATGAACAATAATTTTCAGATTTACCTTGTAGAAAGGTACTTTCGAGAGATTAATCCGTTGTAATTTCGATCGGTAACGTCTGACGGTTTTCAGGTTTCATTTTTGAGGATTTTATGCATGATTTATGTCCTCTATGGTATCTGCCATCTAAGGAAGTTCGAATTCCGTAATGACTATCTTCATTATTTGATTAAATGTTGTGTATAGTTAAAGTAACCGCTGTTGCGGAATCGCAAAATTCATCTCTTAGAAAGTTGTCATTTGATTGAAATTTATATATACTTTATATGTATAGTTTATAAGTAAAGACGATTTTCACAAGTGAAGTTAATGCGTACTGCATTTTTTTATACTTATTTGCACCTAAGAATAAAAATATTTTTGAATTCAGCATAATATATTAGTCTTTAAATTATACTTTTTTTTATTAGATGCCTCATTATTATCAATATATTTCTTTTTCTTAAAGATTATATTTTCTCTCGTATATGAAGTATAGAATAAGTATTTCGTTTGTCGAAAAAATGGAATTAGAGATAGTAAAATTTTATACTGGGCACCGTAAATAGGAAATCATGACCGAAAATAATTTATTTACATAATTTTGACATATATTTTAACATTGAACACACGAACAACACAACACACAACGCTTAACCCGCTTAACCGAATTCTCCTCTCGTGCACAGCTAACAAACTTCTCATACGAATTTCCCGAATTGATTATCATACCGCTGATCAGCATCTTACAGTAAGGTGATAGATGAATCCCATCGGGATTTGACGAATTTCGTCAGTTCAAACTTCCTTGAGAACGAAAAACACATTCTTGGTGTTATATCTCCTGTTTGTGGTGGGAAAAAAATATTTTGAACTAAACAGATAAAGTTTGACATTAATTTTGAACCAAATTATTTGTAGGATTTTGAATGTAACTCATTCAGAGAAAACTAATTTCTCCAACTGTCTGAATTCAAATAAACGCAATTAAAAAGCATAAAGATTTAGACTACCATTTGTTGCATTGGTTTCAACTTAAACTTAATATTGGTTCATATCAAACGTAGAACTAATTCCTCAAGATGCTGTCTCTGCCATCATTATCGAATAGCTGGCATGTAAACGCAATAAATCAAAAACGCAATGATTTATAGCAATGAAATTTGGTATGATGTCTTGCGACAAGTGTAGTTCCATGTGAAAGTTTGGTTTCAATCAGCCAAGATGAAGTCCAAATGATAAATCACGATCGATCCAATAAAAACATTAGATTTTAGCCAAAGGTCTCAATTCACAACTACTATTCATCGAGGCTATGCATAACATTTGCGTTCTTACACAAGGTGCATAGTTTTGTATGTGTGTAACATCTTTATTAGAGTTTATATTTAAAAAAATTCGGGAAGACCACATCTTTTGATTTTAAAAAGCTACCATCAGTTTATCTAAACTCCTGTTTATTGCAAAAAATTTGCATACAGAGATATTTATTTGAATTTAACAGTTACTAATTCATTTATATTTACTGAGGAAAAAAGTTTATATAATACTTCCTAAATTCAGTATTACGCATATTACGAACATCTACTCAGCTAAAAAAAAGTGAGAAAAATCTAACATCACCTTATCTAAACCCCTGTTTTTGTGCAAAAGTTGCATAAAGAGATATTTATTTGAATTTAACAGTGACTGATCCATTTATATTATAAGTCTTTACTTAGGAAAGAGTTTATGTAGTAGTACCTAAATTCAATATTACGCATATTACGAACATCTAAACTCAGTTATACCGCATATTAAGAAAGTCTTATATCAGTGATGTCCCATATATGAGCTCAAGGTCTTTAATTTAAAGTTCAAATGAAAAAGAAAACATTAAAGAACTATTTGAAATTACAAAGGTTTTCCGTTGATAAACTGCTATTTATTGTTAAAAAATTAAATTAATGATGATTGCTTATCAAGTATCTAAATAATATGTTCCGTAAATTTGAAAATTACTACATAAATATGCATTGCTTCTCCTTTGCAATGATCGTTTAAGCGAGAATACATTAGGAGCTGAATCAAATTATTGATTCATTAAATGTCACGTGGCTAAAGAAAGGAACTCTAGTTAAATGACGAGTGTGTTGGATGTGCATTTCGCAAAGCTCAGCAGGTCATTCTTGTTCTAGAAGAGGGATTGGGTGTCGGTCTAACGGGGGATGTCTGTCTGGGCAAAATCAATACTCATTCAGGGAAAGGAGAGAGTAAATTAAATAAAAATAAATGTTTCGGCTTTAGATGTTAGAAAAAATAGGATTTTGAAAATGTGAAAGTCATCCAAAAGTCTTAGTTCATTCTATTTATATTTGGAAATTGTGTTTAGTTTCATAGAATCCATAATTTACAAATATCAATTAAAAAGTTAATAAAAATGGATGTGCGTGTATTGGCTAAACTTTTTGAACCCATGGTACTAAACTTGTCACATATATACTTTTGTTCAGATAAATATCAATATATATATAAATATTTTGTTCAAATATTATTTGTTTTCAAACTTTTAATTAAGAGAAATGCTGATATTTATCTGTGATAACTTCAGAATGTTTTAGGTTCAAAAATGATAGTTACGGTATCTTAAAATTCGAAAAAAATATCTTTTCAATGATACAACTTATTTGCCATATAAATTATTCTTCTATTTTTCATCATTTTCTTTAAAAAATACCTTAAGCTTATTTTGAAACAACATGTTTTATTTCTGAAGTGAAATTCAAATCATTTTTATTGTTGCTATTATTGTTCCACTTGTTTTTTTTCCATTGCTGATGATGATATATATCAAATTTCACATTATTTTTGCACGTGGAAAAAATTTCAGTTTTAAAAAACGATGAAGCGTTTATAACAACAATATAATATTTTATTTCTTGAAGTTGAATTCAAATAATTTTTAATATTGCTACCAGCGTTTCATCCTGACGTTTTTTTCACTGTTTGTTATCAAAATATGAAAATTCAGCTTGTTTTCTCATATAAATTAGTTGTCAATATAAATAATACTTTAATGAAATTCAATCCGTGATGAAAATGTTTTATGGTCCCCTCATTTTTAAACACTTCTACTTTTTCCTGTAATGTAAATTTGGACAGAAAATTATGTAAATGTATAGAACAATCAATAAAATGCTATAAAGCTTCTAAAGTAGTATCATCGCTATCAAAAGTGGTTTAAAAAATATTTTGTAGAAAATCTTAATGGCATTTTAGACTAAATAAACTTCGATCTTAAATGCTATTAAGAACAGTTAAAAATGCTATTAATTTGTTTGCCCATTATACAAAATATTTATTTGAAATTCTTGGCAGCCATTAATCCGGACGATCCAATTGATCCAAACAAACATGATCTTATTCAGGCCTTCAAGTATTTTAATACCCTTTAACTGCAACTTTTTGGCGCTTGTGAGATAACAGCCTTTGTTGCTATATCCCTCACTGTTTATATTCAATTCAGATTTGAGAAACATAATGTTTATCAAAAGCGATTTAATTGAATTTAAACACAAACAATATTCCTAGCGACCGATTGGTCGTCAAACATGATTTGCTGTTGTGATTCATCTTTTATTGAAACATAGTGATAATAATTTTTTTTAAAAAGCATAAGCCTACAAGGTGTGACGAAATTTGTTTTATTAGTGATGATGACAGCAATTTTTTGCTATGTTTTACATAGAGTCAAAATAGTATGCTTTTGAAAGTTGGTGATGTTTTGATTTTAAACTTATGTTGAAAAGAAAAGGTTTTGCTATTCTATGCTTTATAAATAAAATAAAAAATTACACCCTTATTTCTAATTTAGCGTTTAAATAGAATACCGGTTTATTGTTTTTCCAAAATTGACTGTTATCAACCATATCACCAAGGAGTTCCTTTTTTTGGATAATTTTCTGACAGGTTTAGGCCATTGATTGGCATCCTTTGAAAAATCAGCCTTAACCTTGCTAATATCCGTGAGCTGTTTATAGAACGAAATTAGATCGAAATTTAGCGGATTATCATTAATGCTCACATATTTCAGAACAGTTTTCCTCCTGTCCACCTAAACGGGAGGCCCGTGCTTGTTATCACGTCACTTAATTGTAGGTCCCACCATACACTATCCACAGCCCCACGTAGCGCCCAGTAATCCGATATGACAGCAGGATGAGTTATATCTTCCAGGTCCACGGCCGGATTGAGGACATATAGAAGGGGGCACCTCTGAAGAACGTTGAAAAGATCTCCGCGTGATGTGGAATCAAATATTTTTATTGCCTTGGACTCTTGCTGGATTTATGGCTCATAATGCAAGCCAGTCACATAGCTGGTGTGTCGTATATTTTACTGTAGGATCTCGAGTGTAGTGGTAAAAATACCCTGATCTAGTTGAAATTCTGTAAATGATTAAGGACCTGAAGGTTATCAAGGTTTTTAATGTGGGTGCTGGGATGGAAGACTCCATTTTCTTTCTTATTTTTATTTTTTCTTCAGTGGCGCGTGGTGCAGATTGATTTTGATATCAAGGTTTAATGCTTTAATTCTATTACGGGATTTTCTCCCTCCTCCCCTTCCTTGTTTTTGAAGTAAGAATTTAAAGGTCTCCCTCCCCTTCTGCTCTAAACATTTGCGCTAGCAACTTTTTCTTGTTATATCGAAATAGTATAAAATTTTAAACTTGCCGTTCGCTTTATAGACTTGAAAGTATTTTTTTTACCCCCTCCTATTCGAAGTATAGAGAAAATATTTAAATTGTCAAAAAATTAGTACTAGAAATTTTGACGAATTTCCACGTATTTAGACTTTTTTTTAGTCCGAAAAATGTATTTTTTTCCGTCTGTTAATTCATCAATTTTAAAATTAACTCCAGATACTTTATCGTCTGTTAATTCATAATTTTTTAAATTAACTCGAGACATTTTATTGTCTGTCAATTCATCGAATTTTAAATAATACTAACTCATGATATTGTCATCATAATTTAGATACTTTCTGAAAGCGCTATCGAAAACAGCGTGTGGAAAAGGCGTGTATTTAAAACTTTACATGACATTGACCCATTCAATTATTTTTAAATGGTTACAACTGAAAGCGACAGCAATATAAATGATGCTTTACTGTGTATTATAACTGAGAAGTGATATTAGGCAATAAGTGTTTGTTAAATCAAATACACATGTTATTTCAAATTAAAAAGATAATTTATTTCTCATTTCATAAACTTTAAAAGTTTCTAGAAATTTGTTGAAAACATACTTATTTCTCAAAAAATGGACTAATTAAACTTACCTAGCCCTAGGCATAAGAAACATTTTTCTTCCATTTAATGGTCACAATTGCAAGATAAATTGGCAACGATATGAATCAATCTTCTGTTTGCGGTTAATTTTTCATTCTTTCATTTTATTTAATGCAGGGTTATCATCATTGTTTCAAGCAAAACTTTTCATAATTACTGACAGTGTTAAATAAAATTAGAGTGATTAACCAGTTTTGCAGTCAAAGAGAAAGCATAATGATAAAAAAGAGTTATTTATTGATTTCATTTATAAACAGCTTTTACATATTCACACAACCGTCTATTAGAAACACCATCAATTACAGATAGACTGTGACATATTGTGCTACTTATTTAATCTTTTTCTTTACATTCCTTTTTTCCCATATGAAATCGAGGTAATAAGGCTAACCAGTTTAACTCAAATTTGTTAATTTTTTTTGTTATTATATTTTTTTGCGGTTTAAAACTATTATAGTTTCGTTAGCATTTTTAAATATTAGAGTCTCTCAACTTTCCAGTATTTGGAAATCAAATCAGTTTTCAGATGGATTTCTTAAAAATATTTTGGGTTTTAAAGAATTAGTATTAAATATAATATTTAAATTTATTAATATTATTATTATTAAATATATTATTGTATATTTATTATTTCTTTTACTTATTTATTTTTTTAAATATGATTTTTAGTTTCAAATACTAGATGTTTTTTCAAATGATTTTTTTAAAAATATAATTTTACATTTCTTATTTATTTTCTACTTTGCAATTTCCTCATGAATTCAAATTCTCTGACATACATCAATAATGAGGAAACAATATGTATTTCGTTAGCATTTTTTTAGGTATTAGAGGCTCTCAGCTTTCCAGTATTTGGGAATCAAATCAGTTTTCAGATGGGTTTTTTTTATAGTTAAATTCTGCGCTTTTAAAAAATATTTTGGGTTTTAAATGATTAGTAATAAATATAATATTTAAATTTATTAATATTATTAGTATTAAACATTTTAAATATATTATTTCTTTTACTTATTTGATTTTAAAAAATCTAATTTTTAGTTTCAAATACTAGATGTTTTTCCAAACATTTCGAATTTATATAATTTTGCATTTCTTATTCATTTTCTACTTTGAAATTTCCTCGTGAATTCAAATTCTCTGATATACATCAATAATGCGGAAACAATATTTAAGCTTCTTAATAATTTAAAACAACTTTTTACTAAGCAATTTAAAAAATTTTGATAGCTCTAACAATAATTAAAATATTCCTTTTTCTTTCCATTTCTTATCATTCTAAGTCTGGAAAAGTATAAAAATTTGCCTTTCTTCATTCATACGTGAATATTTCAGGTATGCACTGTAAAAAAATGAACATATTTCAGAGACTTGTTTGTATATCTTATAACGGCCCAGTTGCCCTTCAGTGAATCTTCTGCGAGTGTATCTCTCCATCTCATCTCTCGCATAGAAATTTCGAATCAACTTAACTTTCTAATGTAATAACTGCTGGCAGAGCACGCTTCGCTGCTGCACCCGGGTCAGGATATACTCATCCCACACATTTAACTTCCTTTGAAGTCTTATTTTTTTCTGAACATTTCAACTCGTTATAATTCCTACTTGTTCTTCTCCTCTATAATTAAACTTTTTTTATCATTGTTTTTGCCTTTTCGCAATAAAAACATCTGGCTCTATCTATGCATGAGCAGCTTGCTTGAAAACTTGTGATTTTTTTCTTTTTAAACTTTCATTTTTTATTCGAATGTAACACAAAATATGTTTACTCATTGAAAATTTAAATTATTAAAAAATTAAATGTTATTCACAAATTATCTTTGCAATTTCGTTACCTTGTTTTGCACCAAAATGTGGAAATATCTACTAATAATGAAGATGAATGTGTGTCTGTGTTGTCACTTTAACAAAAAAATTGAATTAGAAAGAAAATTATTTAAAAAGTAAGGCAAATTTTAATGTTTTTCCTTGATCATTTTCTAAAATGTAATACACAAAAATGAATTTTGTGTTGATGGATTCTTTTTAAGTCTTTTAACGATTGTAATTTGGTAATCGTGAGAATGTTTTTAATTTTTTTAAAATTTCATTTCTAATAGTAGATTGCATTACTGTCCTGAAATCCAAACCGTTTTCATTGTTTCGTCGAATATTTAACCGCACGATTTTCTATCATTGCGGAAAGTTCAAAGTTTTCAATTTAATGTTTCTGTTCTTCACTAGGTGAATAAAAAAGTTGAAATACCACAAAACTAGAAGTTTTTGAGCGTGCTATGATGTAATGGGACTAGTCTCCATTAAAAATGTTCATGTGCACAATAAATAAGACAATTAAAATAACACTACTTTAATGTCAGATAATCATAGGCATGAAGTTATATTTAAATGATTTGCTAGAAATCAAATACGTCCAGCATTTCTGGAGAATCAAATCCATCCAATATTTCATCTGGGGTTACTAATTATACAGGAAAGAATGCTGGTTTCTTTAAAATTACTAGTGTCTGTATATAATGTTTAAAACATTGATCATTTATTAATATCTGTTAATTGTTAACTAATAAAAAGCTCGGCAACAATATTATCCATTAATAGCTGTTTTTTAATAATTATGTTTTCATGTATAAGAAGTACTATAAAACGTGTATCTCTTTTAAAAGAATACTCAAGATTAGCCACCTTTGATTAAGAGTTGATTTGTTGAAATTAATGAAAAATGAAAAATAATCAAATATTTTATATGTAACCTTCCTTAGCAAAACAATTTTAATAAACCTTTTAACTTATGACATGCATATACACATTTATCGTTTTTATTGTAAAGTGTAATTGGAAGTACTATTTTTTCTACAATTTATATTCAAATTTATGGAAATATATTTGACAAACTCAGTGTATGTTCAATTGTTTTTCCGATTTTTTTCTGGAACGGAGTTATCAATGCATGTTTTAAATATGTATTTGTAACGAAAATAGTGGGGCATACAATACATTAATTTTAATCCTAACTCATTTGCTTTGCCCCAAAACAGCATGCATAAACTGAAAGAATCTTGTGCTCGTTTGAGAGTTTTGTCTATTATGCATAGTTATTTTTATAGCGTCACAAATCATATATGTATTACCTGTTACTCTACTTAATTTTTATTGAAATTTTCTTTTTGTTAAAATGCTAGATGACTTCTTCTTATATGACGAACATAAATCATTTAATTTTGAGAGCCTTATATTTATTTAAGTACTTGTCTTCAACGAACTTTTACATATGGATATTAACATGAAGTTTCAAAATATATGTATAAGGATCAGCCCTTCATTTTAATATCTAAATAAGTTATATTCAGCACTTTACTACTTATTGCCTCTTTACATCTGAATCCATGTTTCGGATTTTAAACAAAACAAAATGAATCACCTAGATAACTGAATGAGCAGGCGTGATATAGATTCGTGCCATTCCTGCGGTAAATTCAATTCTTTACCTCATCTATCTCAAAAAACTTAAGAAGCAATTTGTTATTTCATATTTTTTCCTCATAAAGTAAATTTATTAATTATGGCAGGCATGCAGGATCTTACAAAATTTTACGTTCGGGTGAGAATGTAGGTGGGCTTTACACATCATCCCAACTCGTGTGTTAAGCAATATTTTGACAGTTTTTCTCCTGTGAGTTAGTTCTTTTGGAAAGTAGAACTGTTTTTAAATGGTTCAAGGATGGCGAGTGGGTCGGATGCGTTGCCCTTGCGTCATCAGGCCTGCGCCATATCTTTTTTAGTTATTAGACCCACTTTTTGGGAATAATATTGCTTTTTATTTTGTGCCACGCGTCATTCTGTCAGCGTTTGTTTCTTTTTCACACACATCTGTCGGATGCATTGTCAACGCCGAACTTTTTTTTTTTTTTTTTACTGGGAAAAAATCTGTTTGTTTATTTTATTTTCTATTTACATATTTTTTTAAAAACCTTTAGTTGGGTGATTTCAGAGAAGGAGGATGTGTTTGAGTTTCATGGTTTCAAAGTTTATATTTTAGCTCCTTAAAAATTTAGGTGTTTTTTAAATATTTTTTTTAAAACCATAATACTCTTTTAAATACTTTTTTTTTTGCCTGACATTTAAAAATTACTGTTTTCAGTTTTATGTGTTTCAGGTGTTTATGAATCTCCAGACTTGAAAATTATTGATGAGTTTATATTTTTCAGTGGTGCTGTATTTTTCTGAGAAATGATAAACAAATCTATTAATGGTGATGAAGCATAAAATGTGAAGCTTTTCGTATTCATTTTCGATACCAAAAGACGCCCAATTTTCCATCGAAAATGAAAATGCTGGTGTCATAGTTGAACAACCTTTCACCTTAGGCGTTCCTTATTCTTTTCTTTCGCGCTTTTTCTACGATGATAGCTTGACATGGGCATAGCTTATTGAGAAGAATTAATGATATGTTTTTTTGGCTTTGTCTTTGATCGAGTTTGTTTTCTTTACGGTATCTCCCTCCCCATTCTTTAAGAAATAGTGGGTTTGACACGTGCATTTACTTACTTTCGTTGGATTTTTATGTATGTATAAAATATACTATTTTGCATAAATCGGCCACTTAATAATGTTTAGAAAGAGAAAATATTTGCAAAAGAGAGGAAGTACTTAATCGATCTGTGTTTACAGAGAGATCTTTTACTATTGTCACTTTTAAAAAAAAATCATATTTTAACATCCATTTTTTTTCCCCATTAGAAAACAATTTCGAACTTTAAAAAATTGAACTATACACTTTTAAAAAAATTTCAGGTGAAATAAATAGTGGTTAAGGCATTTTTTCTTTACTTTGTTGTTAAAATTGTAATGTAAAGATTACAAAATATAAATCAGTCTTATATTAGTATGAAATCCTATTGTTCGTAGAAGTCCCGCTGTTGAAAGAAATAAAGAAATGATTGTCATTATATTGTCATAGAATTATATTTCACCTTAGAAGGTTATGGGAAAATGAATTATTTGAAACTATTAAATGAAAAAAAATTTCCACTTGAAATTATAGAGGTAAACAATTTTTCTACAAAATAAACTCAAAACATGATATATTGATAGGTCAGAAATAAAATCATCGCTATTGTTCTCTCCATGACATATAGCTACAAAATATTGCGCGACTTTGTTTTAATAGCGTAATGAAGATAATCGAACATGTATTCGATAATCGACGCTACTTTTTCTGCCAATATTGTTGAGAGTATGTTTGATATTTTCACTTATTTTTGCATATCCTTACCCATGTATTAAAGGATACCAAATACACCAAAAGCCTATTTTTTATTGTACTAACTATAAAATTTCATTCGCTCTGTAGTTTTGATGTCAAAGCCATGTCTAATATTCATTCGTAAAAGACGTCGCTTTTTTCAGTTACCATTTTATTTCTGGTGATTTCAACACGAAGACTACCTATTGCAATCTTCTCATGACAAGACTTCTGGGAAATTTCTTCAATTCTTCTCCGGTCATGGTTTCTAGAACCCCAAACCACCCTTCTTTCAAAAGTTTATGTATAATATGCATGTAATGCTTTGCCCCAGCTATATTGTGAACAGGATAACTAGAGTAATTTTGTTTGGGATTTAACTGGCTTGGAATATGTTGTTAGAAATGTAAAAATCTCAGTCGAGTTCATAAAAGGCTAAACGTTCAAATAGCATAGAAATGATGGTGATGGGTGGGCTGAAATTTTCATTTTGCTATAACTTCCTTAATATTTAAGATTAGAAGTTGGGATTCATTTTTTTTAAATAAGCGCCCCAATAAAAAAAATTCGATAAATGCAATATCTTAGAAGTTAGGATTCTGAAAAGTGATTTCCACGTCCTAATTTTGAATGTTTCCAACATCAACAGTTTATGGTAAAAAGATACCAACTTTTAAATATAAAGAAATCTGCCTTTTTTCATGAATACAATGATATAAATTTCCAAAAATTAGTTGTTGTTGTTGTTGTTTTTTCGAGTTTGTAAGATCTGAAATTTTGGAGTTCATCAAAATCTCGAAATCGAATTTTTTGATTTGATGATTCCAATGTTTTTTTCCTTTTTATACTGAATGTAAAGGTTTTAGAATTAAACTCTTAAAAATCTCTTCGTATATTGTTAAAAAATGAATTTAATTAGTAAAAAGTAAAATCGTTTTTCAGTTATGTATTTTTTAAATAAAATAAGTCTGCTTTAAAATTCGCGTGCCACAGATTTCAACCTTTCTGATTTGCTTTGTAATGAAAGTCATACTTAGAGCGAAACCCCATATTTCTTGATTCATTCGACATTCCTAAATCACCTTAGATCTTCAAAATGTACTTCCCCAAACTCCCCAGATGCAAATTCTCCCATCTCACCTTTTAGATTTTCATTCAAGCGACAAAGAGAAAGAGTTGGTGGAACCTAAAAAAAATGGAGTCTGATCATGAAATAACGTGGAAGCCTCCAATCAAGATACACCTGATGAATGATCTGTGGGAGTTGCGAAAGAGAGGAAGAAAATGTCATAATTTTGAGGTACCCGGGATGATTAGAAGCGGGGAGGGGGAAGACGAGTTCTCATTATGCTGCAAACGACCTTACCAGGAAGCGACCTTACTCGGAGTTCTTTTATCTCAATATAAGGTTTCCCTTTCTCTGGTCTGACGCACCAGACGCGCCTATACAATTCCCTCGCTTTAATAAGAAATGCGATTCGTGCTTGGTTTGTCTACAAGGGAAATTTGTAAAGGTTCTTCCCGTTGAAAATCGCATCGTTTGTTAACATCTCGAAACGTATCTCATTGAAAAAATACTTTTTTAACTGTATTTTGCGGTTTTTTAAAATTTTAATTGGCGCAAAAAAAAAGAGTAATGTTTTTTTTTGGGGGAGGAATGCATCATTATTTTCTGAGTTCGTTAAAAAAACGAATACATCTTCATATAAAAGTTAATATCGAAAAGAATAAATTATCAATTATTTTTGAAATAGAAATATATATTTTAATTTTTTAAGAAAACAGAGAATTGAATTTCATGTAATTTATTTATGGTGCGACCGAAAGGGCACAAAAATTTTAATTCTGTCCGGGTGGACTATTAAAACCAATAAATCAGGCCAATTTAGTTTAAAAAAAGATATTTAATGACATTAAAGGACTTGATTTACACGGGAACAAAACTATTTAGGACAATAACATTGAACACATATGCATTAAAATGATACTCGGGAACTACATCATGCTTTACGCACTCTTCCAAGACATGGACTAATTGTTCATAGCAACGGCCGATAGGGGGCCGAGGAAAACAGTTACGGTTACAATGGTAGGATTTGGTTTTAATACTTTTTGTTTATCGAAATTTAAGTACAACTTAAAATTGTGAATTTTTATTTACTTAAGTCTGTTGGCATTTTTCATTGCTACAAATTCTTTGCAGTAAATAAACATTGCTGTTTTCAGTAAATTTTAAGAAGTTATGTAATCAGCATGCAAAACATCACGTGATATCCATTTTTCTACAAAAATTGTATATTTGTACATGAATTGCAAGTTAAAAAGATATTTAAGATAAACCTAAAAATTCCTCACATTATTTACCCAGTATTTTCGTAATGTTGAAAACAATTTTGATAAAATGATTCGATTGCAATGAGGAGTTACATGCAGTGAATTATTCATAATTCATATAAGCTATTTTATTATTGATCCATTAAATTTCCTGTGTTCTATTCTATTTTCGGAAAGATATGACTCCGAATTAGATATTTCAAACCGTAAAACCTAAAAAGGGATGCTTTCTCGCCTAGAAACCCGCCTCAGTGGCGCCCGTCTTTTTCCTGTTACTACACTCTTAACATGGTGACAGAATTGGGTACTTTTCCGTTATACGGGCGCAAGATGTCGCCAATGTCACCCAAACGGGAGTCAAGTCGCCAAACGAAGCAAATGTCAGCAATGTGAACAAAACGCCTAGTGAATAAAGTGATTTTGACGAATTTGGGCGTTAAATTTGAATGTAATTTTGCATTTTCGGCGATTTTTTACTTTTTCAACTAACGATTATTTGGCGACTATTTCGTTGCGCCCGCATAACGGAAAAATATCCACAATTGTTATTAGGTTGATTTGTTTCAAGATGCGATTTTAGTAAAACATATTCAAGCTTATATTATGTAGTTTTACGGACGCTTTAGTAAATAACCTGATTTAAATCGCCAAATGTGAATTTTTTTTTACTTTACTATTTTTACTTACTTACTCATTTATTATAGTCATAATCATTTTTTTATTTAGTTCAGTAAACATATCCATCTCTTTTTGTACATATTTCACTTCAAAAACATTTTTCCGCTAGTTATTCTCGATTTACTCTGTAATATGGCGCACTCAACTAAATATTTAGGTGCCACCGAGCAAAGTAGTTCATTGGCTTCTTTGAAGTTTTGGCAAAGACCCACATGCGCATCTTCATTGAAAGATAAATATTTTTGTAAGAATGGGACGGGGGTGTGGGTGAGTGAGTATGGAACAGCGCCAGTATTCTACTCCAAACCATTGAAATATTTCCGGCAGGTGAATTCATGAATGGAATCCTCTGAGAGGGAGAGAAGATATGAATTATATAAATTGAAAGAAAACAAACATAAAAAATATACCCTTGCATTGGGAGGAGGGAGAGAAATTGGGGTGAATTTTGTATTCTCTTTTTATATCCAAAGAAAACTTGCTCACCTCCATTTTTTTTTCTCCTTTCTATTTTCGTATTGCTTTTTTTTCCCTTTCTTCTTCTATTTTTTCTTCCGATAGTTCCCGAAATTCTCTGATGCATCAGGAAGTTCTACCTTGTAAACTTTTAATAGGATATTTCTGATCACGCTATTAAAAAAATCATACTGAAACCCAATATAAAAATGTGTCTTTAAGTGCTTCAGTAAGATCGTTTTGTAAAAAGAATGCAAGGTGGATAGAGTACTTATCGATTAACCACATGATTTAGGAGGACCTTTATAAAGCTGTCAAGTGTAAATGATAGCTGTTTGATCTAGATACTACTGTTGAAGAGAAGCAATAAAAAGGATTAAGCGGTGTCTTTGTGTAGATGTGCTCGCCGGTTTATAGTCTCTATATATAGCAGAAAGTCGAATGTTTTGGTGCTTCTTCGAACTGTTATGAGCTACCGTGCGAACAATAGTGACTTCTATTATTTTTTTCTGTGCTTTGTCGCGAAATCAGGTTTCTATTAATTTATACAGTTTGTTATAAACATTTCTAAAATAGGGTCGACATCAAGCTGTGATGTGTCCTAGACATGAAGTGGAACAATCAGTTGCGTGGCATCCGATGATGCCGCGCCTTCTTCATTAATTGATTAATACCCTATAATTATGCCCCTAAAGGTTAACTCTAAAACCACTAATTACCGAAAGTACTACCGTTACAAATGTGTTTATCGTTGTAATCGGGATGAAAAATTCTTCAGGGTGTAAAAGGAGTCATTCTATTTTTAGATTGCAGTGTTAGTAGCAATAATATTAAAGTCATTTTTAAGAGTTTTTTTTTTAATTTTAAAACGAGAAATAATTATTTCTTATATATAGTTTGTCCAATATTTTACACGTTTAAATGACTTAATGTATTTGTGGTGGTGGTGGTGGGTCTGATGCCACTTGGTCATACCTAGCCCGAATGAGCAGTGTTCTTTCGAATGAAGGCAGAAGTGTGCGCCTTTCATTGTGAACGAGCACCGTTAAGGTGAAAGTACGACTTTACTCGAACATACACGACATAACCCTTTTTAGGGGGAGGCCGAATTCATTCATACACTCATTCATCCATCTTCAAGTCAGAATTTAGATCCAAGTCAGAGACCGACTCATCACTGATTCAGTACCTCCAGCGATATAATTTATTATGGGAACTTGGAGGACTTTGCTATCACGTCATATTTAACATGCCCCAACTGTCATTAGCCAACATGGCGGTCTTTGGCCGGGACGAGGACAGAACTCGGCACTTTTCACTTACGTGACTGATGCTCTAACAACCAGACTACCGTGGCCGCATCGGTTTTGTAGTAGTTATTTTTAAAAAATATTTTTCTTCGAAAAATATTTAAAACAAGAAATAATTATATCTTATATATAATTTATCCATTATTTTACACGTTTTAATGACTTTATGTATTTGTTATAGATGCATACATTTACTATAGAAATTTCTTCTATTTTCATTTTACTTTCTCGTATATTGAAAGTTTTGTATGGGCCAGAGACAGGAATGGATCTTTATGAGAAAGTATGCAAGAAAGCTTTGGGGAGACCTCCCTCTAAGTTTATATAGTTTACATGCTCAAGGATCTAACTGTTCCTTTTTTATGCAGTTGATCTGAAAAATGTTATTCTATAATGCATCAGTTCTTCTAATTTGAACAACGTGAACATATTTGAACACTATTTTCAAAAATGAAATTTTTCGAATCCATCATACTTTTATCTCAATATTAAATTTTTCCAAATAATTAATAATTTTCAGATTAGTTCAGTTTAAAAAGCATGCTTTATTAAAATTGCAGAAAACAGTTTAAGGAAGAGCGAAATGTAATCTTTTCTCGAGGAAACTAATTCTAATCTCTAGTCTGTAATTAAGATGAAAATATTGAATTTCAAACTCAAGAAATGAAGTTTTTTGTTATAATATAAAATTGTATTATATATAAAATTATCTTTCCTAAAGTAAAAACGTATTGATATCAAAATTTAGATACTTTTTAAGTTTTAATTGCAATTTTTTAATGAATCTTATTGTTTTGAACTTAGTGCAACATTTTAATTATTGCACATTGCCAGTGAAACTCTCAATATTTACCATGAATTGTCTATAGAATTATGTAATTTTCGTTTAAATGAATACTTATATTGAATAATCGGTCTTGTTTTTTAAATATGGATAAAACAGGAAGTTTGTGTTTATTTCTGTAATATCTGAATGAATTTTATTTTCCGCACTAACCAGGAAGACACACCAAGGTTATGCTAATTGCAGCACCAACAAGGAAGTCCAAACTTTCCGCATCAATTTCGTTATTTTTTTATTATTAGAGGACGTCATAGAGACAGCTGATCATATTATTTAAACGTAAAATTTCACCTGAATTTGTTTGGAATCACGAAAAATAAGTAAAAAAGACTCCTATTCTATGTGCACGGTATAAAAAAAGTTAATGGATTATGCAAACTTAAAACATATGCTGACATTTTCTTAAATTGATAGTAATGTAAAAAAAAATGTGTTTGAAAGTAATTCAATCGATATAAGGATAATTTTCAATGACACTTTTCTATTGTATTGCGTGGTCGTTAGTTCATCGTGTTGTCTTTATTTGTAAATCGATTTTTCCATTCATATTTATTTCAATGTCAAAAAAAGATTTATTTCGATATTCCAAATACTTGCTTGTTCTTTACCTGCATTTCGAATGAATCAGTTTTTCTTTTTTGTTATTTAACAAGTGACTAATAAGTTAGATTAAATAATTCTTTAATTAACCGATTAATTCAAAAATTAACCTATAGGGCAGAAAAAGATTTAAGAAAATATTTTCGAGATAAACTCTTATCTTTTTTTCCTTTAAATTCGCAATTTAAAAAAAAAGAAAATTAAAAAGGACTTTTGTAATAAAAGTAGTCATTTTAATTTCCAGTTGTTTCTATCAATTAGTCTAATTAGTCTTTATCTCATTATATTCAATACTGGGAATTACATTTTAAGGTTGTATGTGCGTAAAACATTCTTGTCATTATATGCTTGTAACAAAACGCAAAAAATGTGTATGTGGTACTTTAGAAAGATTATTGCAGAAAAAAGATTTAATTACCATTATGGATTCAGGTTTTTAAAATTTTGAATATTTAATTTTTGAAATTTTTTTAATAGTTTGAATTTTAAAAATAGTTTTCAATTCATTAATATTACTTACATTAGAAGAAAATAAAACATTAAAATGATTTTAAAAAAATCCTTTTAAAAATTGAGTTACGTCAGTTTATTGTGCTTTTAAATAAACTTCTCCGTTCACTTCAAATATATTTGTAATATTTTTGAATTAAGAATTGATAACATTTTTTTAAATGCTGTTCTTTGAATGAAATCCCAATTTTTTCTTCTTCTATATAATTATTAATGAGTTAAATCCTGCTTGCGAAAATTTGTTACACTAATAGACGTGTTTGGTTCTATGTTGTTAACGAATTTTGTCCTATTTTTATGTAAAGAAGATTTCTAATTTAGCATTTCAAAAAATTTCGATACTGGAATTTTTCTCTTAGGATAAAAATGATTTTGTATAGTTGTTTTATCCAATTTTTATTATTCAAAACCAGTACAATTACAATGAAAGAATTTGGCTCATCATTTTACATTTCATTTAGCTAATATAGAATGAATTCTGTACTTGAATGGCAGTCCATTAAAGGCGAGAGTTATTGACTTTTGCTTATATTCACAAAGTAACAATGGGTGGCATAGTATTGTAATCACATATGATAATATTGACCCATTATGAAATACTATGCTTGGAATAAATAATCTTATTTTATCTTTGTTTTATTTTAATATGCCTTTGATGAAACAATAGGTGTTAATTCATTCATTATTCAGCCTTAATGACCAAGAGATACAGAATGTTTAGTTTGTAATCGTTCTTTGTTAAAAACTTTCAAGAGAACTGTGAACTGAAATTACTTCTTCCCTTTCATGAAGATTCTAATCAAATATGATACATAATTTTCTTCCATTTATATATGCTATGCAGTATGATGCATACAAATTTTCCAGATAACTAACCATAATAGGACGTTATTGATAATGAAAATATGATTAAAGAAATGGAACCAAAAATATATATTTTTGCCTATATTTAGGTCATATATAGATAAGAATCCTTTGTTAAACTTCAAATTTAATTCAGTCAATTTCAAAATTACTGTCAAATGATTCTCCCTTTTAATCAGTGGATTTCCAATCAACCATTGACTGATAAATATGCTTATGTTATGCAATTACTTATTATGCTGATAAATGTACTTATATTATGTATGTATATATGCTATGCAGTATACTTATATTACGTATGGATTTTTATATTTTATTTTCTGTAATATGGTTCTTCTCTGAAGGTGCATATCATTTACGAATGCATTAATGCAATTTATGGTACATTAGTTCTATTACTTGTACTTGCATTTTTGTGCTGATTAAATTCTCTTGCCCATTAATTTTGAATTAGGGAGTAGGTTTTTAAAATGGTTAAAATGGTTATAATTTTTTCTATATATCTCGATAATAATAGAAAAATAATTTCATTATGTAAAAATTTTAATTGCATCCATTAATAAAGCAAGTTGAGACTCACTATGAGAAAAAAAAATGGTGTTCTTGCAAAACTTAGTTGGCTTTGAGAATTCTGACAATAGACTTTAGCACTTTCAGCGCTACCGACGAGATATCTCCTCTTTTAGATACTTCAAGTTATAGGTTTCTGTTGTTTGAAATTTGTCTCTTATGCGATTAGATAGGTTGTACTTTCTACAACATGTCTGAAGAATACCTTTACTTTTTTCATTTATGAATTTCATTTATTTCAAATCGGTACTCGGAATTATCCAAAAGATGAGATGTCTTGTCGGAAACGTTGTAAGTGTTAAATATCGTCGTAATTAGTCTGACAGAATAAAATTTTATCCTGATTGTAGCTCAGTTTTTTTTAAAGTATCTATCTTTACTACAAATTCAGTTATGCAAACATATTTTTGGAATACGAAATTTTCAAAGGAGTTTATTTTTTTAAAATTATTTAAATGAATGAGAGAAAATAAGTATCATTTAATTTAATTTATTAATATTTATCAAATAATTTCTTTAAAATTAATTTTTTTGCTTATTATTATTATTTTTTTTTTGCTTATTATTATTATTATTTTTTTTTTGCTTGTCCTTTTCTTTCTTGGTTTTTTTTTTATTTTTTGCTTATAGTTAAAATGTTGTAATAAGCATTTTTGACTTAAATAAGGCAAAGCGAAAATTCAGTATGCACATATAATTATCTTTTTGTTTATTATTATCAGATGATCTGATTAACGTTGATTTTTTGCTTATCTTTTTTTTCTTATTAAGGTTTAACAAATAATTTTTTAATAAATGTTGCATTTAAAAGAATTATTTTTGGCATTATTTTGCACAGATATTTATCGTCATAAAGAGATCTTCAGAATTAAAAATTTAAGATTCCTGAACTGTCTTAGTTATTGTTTGATTTAACTCTAATTTACCTTCAAAATTTCTATTTGATTTCTGAATTTGCTATCGATTATTATCTTTAAGTGTGTTACAGCATTGCAATTTAAAAAGTATAGATAAATCAGATCAATAAATTTAAATCTTTTCGATTTTGATTACTGTTACATAAAAAAAGTATTCGTTGGAAATGGATTTAAGTCCCGGACATCCCAATGATGCCTAATACGTAGGCTTCATCTCATGCGTGAATGTTCTAGACATTATTTTGTTTTTATCCGAAAGGTCTTTAAACAAACGTAGAAAAAATATTCATTTTATCAGGGAATGGCTGGCTATTCATAATTTTCCACAATAAAAATAAGTGATATCTTTAAGCTGGTAGCTATCTCGAGAGAACTTTGATGGGACGGGTATTTAACTGGCATCACCCCTTTCATCCGAAAGTATTCAAGAATCGCGAGAAATCGGTCAAGGAAGAAACATCAACAGAAAGTCGTCTTTGCTCAACCGAATCGCTATTCCATAAACGCAAGAATATCTCGTAGTTTTTTTGCTAACACGTTCGACCTATTATTCGCGAACGAAAGTAATCGTTTTTCTTTTTTGTACTCTCCTTTGAACACGAACCGTCATTGGGATATTACATTGTCTTTTTTTCCCAAAAAAGATCCATTTGGAAAATATTTATGAAGATGAAAGACTGTCCTCTTCTGTTTTTGTCGACAAAATGTAGGAGTAGAAGCCAAAATATTGACGCCAGTTCTTTTGTTTTAGTTGGTGGAATAGTGATATGTCATGGGAGATATGGGAAAAGGAGGCTTTATTTATAGTGTGTATATAGTATGTTCAACAAATTAGTTAAATGAAGAGACACGTGCTTAACTACCCGATTTTTCATGCCTCTTTAACACGTGATAAGTTCAAGTTCTCATGTCACTTATATTTCCCTGTTGCGAAAAACTGCAGGAAACTCTAAATTTTAATAGTTGGTTGCAAAGAAATGTGGTTGTTGCTTGAGTACAGTAGACCTTGAGTCAGTTTCACTGTGCATTTCAAAATTTCCGTTCCGAAGTAAATTTTTTCTTTTATGTATACAGTACATTCCTTAATATCCAGTTCGCGACTATCCGACTTCAGTACTACTTGGCCTAGTTTTCTTTTAATATTTCCTCCATTTAAGTTAAGAGTAAAGTTTTCATATATACTGGGCACAGCAAATGGACAATCATGGCCGAAAATAATTAATTAACATATATTTCTCATTGAAGACACCACACGAACAACACAACACTTAAAAAGGGATCTAACATAATTCTAACGCCAGAACGAAGATGCGCACCAACATGCTTTTTGCATGCGCAGCTAACAAGCTTCTCGGCCAAAGTTTTCTAAGGGATTATCTTAGGCTGCTGATCAGCATGTTGCATAAAGAGGGTAGAGGAATTTTACGTGTTATTGAATTATTGTCAACATCAACAGTGTAGTGTATAAATATATGCAAACTACCAGTGCAGAACCTTCCATTTTAACTCAACAAGTAACTCCAAGTCCTTCTATGATTCACCGGGCCGCAATAGAGTTCACATTCTTGGTGACTTGTGACGAAGGGAGCTCAATACTCAATAAAGAAAAATTCATTATAATAATAGTGAATTATTGCATAAAAACTTTGTCTTCTGGTTTTGAGGGACAAAGAAATGAATTCTTTAGAATTTCATCCTATCCTACTTTTTTGTTCAGCAGCCTGCTTTCCGCCAAAATAGGCCGTATATCAGAATATATATCAATGTACTGTATAGATGAAAATTGTAACATGGACTAACATTTAAAAACAAAAGTTCCTTAGTATCCTGCTAAATTATTTTGTTGAAATTTGACTCCGATTAAGTTTTTAACAACTTTTAGAATCTTTCAGTATCACAGTAAAGCATTTGAAAATAAAGAGTGCTTGCAAATTTAGTCGAAGAGTAATGTTAGAATCTGCATTAAATATGTTAAATTTCTGGACTAAATAGTTTTATTTCTTTTAAAATTATTTAACTTTTGTATGAAATCTGATGGGAGTTAAGAATTATTGTATTGTGTTGTAATTTTTGTTGTCAAATTTATCAACCAGAAATAAACAAGCTAATACAATAGTGAATTTTCTTTATCTTTTCAATAATTCAATTTTATTATTCAAAGGACACCTTTGAATTAAAAAAAGATACTTTTAAATCCTTTTAGTCAATCTTTTCAAATTCTTGTTTTTGAATCCTTTCAATTATAATTAATATCTTCACATTTTCAAAAAAAATTAAAATTTATCTCACGCATTCTGAATTAGTCACCTCGTACCCTATGAAATTTTTTCCCATTGCTTTTCTTTATTATAGAAAGACACATTAATCCTCATAAGATGTTTAACTGTGTTGCCCTTATGTTGTACGTGTATCGATTTATCGAATTTTGATTGTTGTAAGCAAAAAATTAACCATTCACAATGATTATAATTTACTATTAAAATTGCTTTGAACACATTGATTAGTCAAGTATTCAATGGATTCCCATTTCAATCAAAGTAAGAAAATATTCCCAAAAATAGGTGTCATCGTATTAGATATTAAAGAAAATAAAAAAAAGTTAAAGGGTTATTAAAAGAATTCAAAAATATGACATCAAAATTAGTATTTTCGTCCTTATTTTTATACAATCCAATAATCATAAAACAACAGTTTTTCTTAGAAATTCTTTGAAATAAAAAAAAAACTCATTAATTAGCAGATACATTAAAACCCAACATAACGTTTCATTATTCCAGTAGATAGTAGGTCCAGTACGTAGAGCTCAGAAAATTAAAAAATTTGCATGGCATTGAATAATTTAAAGAATATTTTTTATCCAACCAATCATTATGTGGAACAATCCAAACGTATTAAACACAATTAAATAAGTTGAATAAGCATTTTCTAATGGCATTATATCAGGTCTTCTGTATATCAAAGTAACACAAACCTATACGCCTTAAGCTATATCAGTATTGTAAATTTTATTTTCTGTATTTAATTTTTATTCCAGATTTCGTTCGGCAAAGTACAATAGGTATAAAAAAATGCTTTAAACAAAATTAATTTATCAGATTTCAATTTTTTAACAATCATCACAAATGATCAATCTTAATAATAAAACAGAAACGTTGACCTTTTAAATTGTTACGCCCTAAGCATTAGAATATTATACACGATTACAGTTTACCGACATTTAAGATGATAAATGATGCCTCCAGAATAATAGTTGCGAAGAATGTTCCTAAACAAGGAAGCAAAGGTTTGATGAAAAACGATACACAAATCACAACCGAAAATCATAATTAATATGCGTCATAAGGAAGTCTCAGAAAATCGTGATTTACATCCTAGCAGATGATATTTTTTCCACATATTTTGACTGGTGATAGATTTATTGCTTCTGAATTAGTGGTCAGAATCCAATGAGCTCGGCTTCGGTGGTAATAAAAAAACTTCGGCTCGAATGCAGATGCCGTATTTCTGTCACCTTCTGATGTTAAATGTGAATAAACAAAGGCGGTAAAATTCAATAAACAGCTCACCATTTCAATTTGTATCGGTCAGAAAATAAATCTCCGTTTGAGTTAATAAGGGAAAGATAAAAACCACTCGTAGGTGTTCAATAATTCATGAGCCGAAGATGGAGGACTGCATATATGTCCGTGGATGCTGCAGCCGCAAGCAAAGCACGTGTTTCCACACCTTGCCATTCATGGCTGCCTCCGATGCTAATGAGTTAGAAGGGGCTCCCTGGCCTACCTGTCAGACTCGACCCCGTACTTATTGAGACGCCGGGGGCTTGGCGGCTTCTGCTGTTGGTGCTCGTAAATGCTGGTTGTCGAAGTCTTCTAAATCTGGGGTGAAATTTTAAACGGGTCGCCGTCAATAATCGGAGCCTTTTAGACTAGTTTCGGGATTTTTTGAGTATGAGGGGGTGAAAAGATCATTTCAAGGACTGCGTCAGGTCTGTCGATGGGGAAATTGAAGGAATGTAGCTGAAGTTCACGTGCCCTTTCGAATGAAGCGTTTACCTGTCAATTTACCGTGCATTCTAACAACAAGTTTATTTTCGATGGTTTCTTTGAGACGTGTATTTTTCTGTCAAAAGTTTCTAATCTTGAAAAATAGTGAAAACACCTACTTCCACTTTTCTTATAAAAGAATCCCGAATAGGTTGTTTGTGTGGGTTTTAATGGCGCTAAAGCCATACTGCGCCAAATGTATGGTAGATTAACGGGACCAAGTGCTAAAAAAAGGATCCCGAGAGTAAAATGGATTGACGATATTGATAGTGATATGTTCTTAGATGATTGCACTAGATATTGCTATTTTCAAATTTATTTATAAAATATGTGCAGCGTTAACTGAATTTTTAGAAGCAGGTTTTCACAGAATATCTCTGCTATCATTCATTTTGATTTAGAACTATAGCTTTCTAAATGCTGTAAAATATATTTAATGAGAAAATAGCATTTTCGTTCAGATTTTATTTGCAAATACAGTAATAATTCGAGTATCCAAAGTAATTGGAACAGCAATCACTTTGAATGATCGATATTTGGTTAATAAAGACTAAATCTTAAATCACGGCTTACTCAAGTTTGTTTCCTAAAATTATTAATTTAAAATTGTTGAAGTAAAAAGTTTTCGCTGCTGTGATTACTTATGAAGATTTCAACAAATTATTTTATTAATTATCAGACATTTTACATACATTTTCTGAAGTATTAATTAGTTTTCAAAAACAATACTGGCATTTTAACGATTTCAATAATTTAATATATTTCAAGTTTAAGTTATAATTTAAATATTTAAATTATTTATTCGATTTGAATAAATTAAATATATTTTTTCATCTTAAAGAGACAAACGTAAATTTAAGAAAATAAAATAGACAAACATAAAATTAGGAAATAATATCATACGAATCTTAAATCGCTTAGTCGGTTTAAGCTACACGTTGAAAAATTGTTAAATTAAGATTAAATTGCGAATATCCTCTTATGAATTTACTTTTTCTAACTTGTCAACCTTTATGCTTTAAATATAAAACTTATTTTAATTTTATGGAAATCTTATGTTAGTTACCTTTTCAGAAATTTGAAATGTACTAATCTATTTTTTTTCTCTTAATATAACTTTTTTTTCATGACTTTAATGATCTATGTTTTGTTTTATACAATGCATGTATTTTTTTTTGTATTATAATTATCAGAAAACTGTAATTCGATACATTTATCGTACTTCATATCTGAGAGCACATTTTGGAAGTTTATAACACAAATATTTACAGCAAAGATTAAAGTTATCACGTATCAAATCAGGTATTGATTGATCTCAAAAATTTTTATTGAAATTATTGTCAAATTATTGATTGTCCCAAATATATATTTTTTAATCTTGGAAAACTACTTTTGTTAAGATATTTATAACTTATAAAGATGCTATAAATTTTAATTAAATATTTTGAATATCAACTTGAATATGTGTTTAAAGAATGAGCTATGAAGGCAATTATTTTCTGAATAGTAAATATAAATTCTTTTTAATTGTTAAGTTGAAAATAATTTTTTGATGTAAAAGGAAATCTCAAAACAGTTTTCGTGGAAACCAGACATTTTTGAACATCCATTAGGTAAAAATAAATGTTTATGAAATATTCCCCCTTTCAGCTATTTTAAATGCAGCGCATTTCTGACACCTTTATGCTATTTGCTTCCTCAATGAAAACATAATTTTTAATAAATAAAAAAAATATTATTCTGTTAACTGTTACAAGTTCTATATTAAAAACTTTCTTTATGCTTTATAATATTTGTGTACAAAATCTGATAAAGCATCTATTCATTTGTTTAGATTTCAGTTAGACACAAAAATATAAATGTTTCATTTTATTTTATTTGGTTCATCAGTAACACTCGCAAAACTAGATTTACTTTTTTCAGTTCGATTTCTTTTAAATATGATAAGAAATACAAAAATAATATGTTTTTTTTTTTCTGATTTTATTCCTGCACTTGCCTTATCTCTAATCAATTCATGTTCTGAATTTGTTTTTAACATTATATTATTGCAGATTTATTAAATGACTATACTATTAATACCATTTTTCAATTGGAGAGGTAACCTGTTTTGTAGCTATGATTACAGTTCACTCTAACATCATATTTGTCATTTCAATCATGAAGTTCCATGGGTGGTCTGCAACCTGTTTCACGAGTATCTGTTTTAGTAGGTAGCAGAAATAATTCTATGTTTCACACGTCTATCCGTTGAAAAACTATAAACTCATCGTAGAGGAATTGGAGAATTTTCTCTTAACATCTATCTGAAGTTTGGAAGTTATTAATCGATTAGCTGTTACCACTTGACCTTTTTCAAAGACATCTGTGTTGGCTATTATTTTGCAACTGCACTCGAATTAAACGCTTTGACACATTTTTGCGTCATGAAAGTTGTAAGCGATATCAAGGTTAAAGTGCTGAAAGATAGAAATTATTTTGTTGCCACAAAAGTTCACTGTGAAATTAATTATAACACTCGAGGTGTACTTTTAGAAGTTTCGGTTACATCTTTCCGTTCTCTGCACGTCCGTGGCCTGTTTGTTTCTTTCTTTGTCGAGTTACTTCTTGGAAATTACTGATTGAGAATCATTTTTTTTTGTATGTTTTTAACTGATAAACGTTTGTGACATGATTGATGTGACTTTCTTGGTGACAAAGATGATTGAAAATGTACATGTACAGTTGGAACCAGCGCTGTTAAATTTGGTACTTAATTACTGTATGTGCAAAAAGTTTCACAAAGAAACTGTTTTAAAATTACAATTAGATTTTTTTATTGAAAATTTATTAGGAACACTGTACAGTTGGAACCAGCGCTGTTAAATTTGGTACTTAATTACTGTATGTGCAAAAAGTTTCACAAAGAAACTGTTTTAAAGTTTAATAAATTTTCTATTAAAAATCTAATTATAACTGTTGATGTATTTTTCAATATAAAAGCCTTCGCGCTTTTGCGCATGCGTTAGGTTGGGTATAATTCGTAAAAATAGGGTTGAGAGGAAAGAGGACGATGGGAGGGGATGTTAAGATTTAACAATAAAATAAATTCGGATTAATCCCAGATTAAATTAAAATAAAATTATAAGGTCAAAAACAACACGATATTAACATATACCTGGAAAAAAATTGAGTAAAAAAATTAGATAATAGGCGAGAATTAAGGTGAAAGAATGACAAAAAATTCCCGAAATGCGCTAATTCCTTGTATCTCCCTTTAATGAGAATCCTTGAAAAGTGGTCGTCTCAGAATATTGGAACAATATATAATTCTGAGCAAATATTAAAAATTGAAAAAGGACAAATGATGCAAGTCTAATACTGTATCTTATTTCAATATTTCAAACTAGAAGTTTAAATTTCCTTTAACTTTTTTTCTCTAATATTTTGGATTTACATTCATATTTGTGTTGTAAATGAAAATATTAATGCAACTAATGCAATTTACTCAAAACAGCTAACTTCATATTTGTATTGTCATCTGTATTGTGTAAAATATTCTTATTATTTATGGCAAGCAATGCAAAAGCAATCATACCAAGCCTTCTTCAATCTTATTAAGCCCAGATTGCAGTGTAATAGATTTAAGTTGAAATATAAAATTATATTAAGAATGTTTTATAAACCCTTTAAAACATGCAGTCGAACATTATCTTATGATAATTTTTGATTTTGTTTTGCTCTGTTCGTAGAAAGTGAACATTGTTGCCAGTATATTGTTCAGTGGCTAGTAATAATTAGTAATTTGTTGTCTGCAAATTATTTTCTTACTTATATAGATGAATTAAGAACAATCTTGTCGCTTCATCAACGTTTCAGTACGAAAGTGCAAATAAAGCCGTTGAGAAATTAATAAATATTTCATGTTGTCTCCTGGTGTGTTCATCTGATGTCTCAAATGCGTTTTTCAAAAGGTTTGTGCAGTAAAATAAAGACTTGTCCTTGTTGTAATTAATTCAAAGTTTTATTTCTGTGTTCTTCAACTAGAAATTCTGGTATCCAGTTTAATTCTAGAAACAGAAAGATGAATATATGTTGTACCATTTTCTGGAACCTGATTTTTTCGTGCTCAGCATTTCGTTTTTTCCTGTTTTTACCATTCATCGCGAATCACTCATGAATTTTAAAGTAACTATGCATAATTGTATTAAGAAAAATATTCTTGAGAAACTTATCAAGGTTAAATGTCCCGTTTTAGTACTCAGACTAAATATAAATCATGCTGGTTTAAACTATCCATCTTTTTATATAGTACAGGATTTGAACTTCCAAATGAATATTTCATTAGAATTTGTTGGTATATATTCTATATCAAGTAGCTTTCCTATTATAATATAATAGAAATTTAAGCAACAATTTTTTTTATCCTTAAATTGTTATGTGTGATGAATCCTTCTTATAATACTACGTTTGCAAATATGTTTTACAAAGCAAAAATCTTCCTCCTTTGTTTTAATACTAAATCTATAATGCTACGTTTGTGAATATGTCTTACGAAGCAAAAATTTGTATCATGTAATTTAACATTAAATCGATGTATACAATGAACCCTTTTCAATGTTCTAGTGACTGAATTCTAATACGTCAATCCTAATTCTTCCACAAAAATCATGGCCTGCGTCAGCGGATAGATCTAAAGCCCGTCAAATGCTTTATATAATTTTTCTACTATACCATAATTGTAATTATGTTTTACGAAGCAAAACACCGTATCCTTTGTTTTAACACTAAATCGATGTATACGATGAGTCCTTTACAATATTCATTATTAGTGAACATTGAATTCTAATACGTCTAATCCTTATTCTGCCACAAAAATCATGGCCTGTGTCAGTGAATAAATTTAAAACCAGTCAAATGCGTTAAATAGTTTTCCTATTAAACTATAATTGCAATTATATTTTACGAAGCCTAAATTTTCACTCTTAGGTTTAACACTAAATCGATATATACAATGATTCCTTTTAAATGTTTATTACTAGGGACTGAATTCTAATACGTCTGATTCTTATTCTTCCACGAAAATCATGGCCTGTGTCCGTGGATGGATCCAAAACCAGTCGAACTGTCGACGTATTGAAAATCGTTTAAGTCACCAGCATGATTCATTTATAGTTTAGTTACTTTTTAAGTACTTGTGGAAGGAACTTCCTGCCTCATCTATTAAATGCTGCGGACCGAAGCAACAAGTCTTTATCTCGCAATTACATTGTAATCGAATAAGAATTATTCCTGGAAGTTGAATCATCAATTGGGTAGGGCGATTTGAGGATACTTCTTCGGCCCGGAATCAATCTGGAAAGTAACAAGTCAACTTTGTGTCTCTATTAGAAGGCTATCAGCGGAATTGAATACCTATTATCAAATACGGAACTGGAAGTAGGTAAGATCTTGAGAACTGTGTTTAAATTGCCGTCAGTACCCCGAGGGCTTATGCTCGGTAAAAATCCACACGTTAGGCAGGCAAATGACATGCCATTTTTTTTATTTCCTTTATTGGGAAGTCTCGACCTGCAGTCATGAAAATCTTTTGAATTCTTTCCTCGACAGCCTCAACACTGTCTTTCTCAGAAAATTCTATTTAGAAAGTTATTTTTAAACCGTACTGATATTTCTGAGAATAATCTGTTACCCTTTTCTCTATTTCTGTTATAACATACAGTTATAAAATAATTAATTTCCGCTCTCATGTAAGTTTTCCGATTAGTTTATTCGGAACAGTGAAGTAGAAAAAAAATTAATATGCAAATTAGTTCTTATAACTTCAATACTTTTATTTATTTATTTATTTATTTTTGATAAAATGTAGTTTTTATTTCCGGAAGAGAAAAAAAAATAACTTTTCGGTTGTTAATATTGCAAATATAACTTTTAACAAGGAAAAAGTATTATTTTTTTATCCCAACAAATGGTTAGTTTTTGATGAACTTTACATATTATTAGTTAACTCTAATTGTAATTCGATATTTCTATAAAATGTGATTGTTTTTGAAGTATTTTAATATTTTGGATCCGCTTAATATTTAATTTTTAATAAAATACTTTTTATTCATACAGTTGAAATACATTTTTAAAAACTTGTAATGGATTACACTTGATGTTAATACAACTTTTTTTTTCAATTATCAATTAGTTAATTAAAATTTTCCTATAATTATTATTTGGTCACCAAATTCCTCACCAAGCCCCCGCATAGTCGCCAAGCTTTGAAATAACTGACGCGACCCCAATCATAAATAGTATAAGATAATATACGATATATGTAACTAATATAAGAAAGCAAGTAAAAATTGAATTCTAATAAAATTTTGTATTACTGTTTTTTTACTGCACAGCTTTAGAACCTTTTCTTATGAGATACTGCTGAAAACGACTTACAAATATTACATCATTCGTTACACTATGCATTCAAAACCTAAAATTTATTGGTACTTGAAAACACACACATACAACAAAAACTATAAAGACAAAAAGAATCTGCATTGCTATTTGAAATTTATATATTATCAAATATAATCAATCTTTGAAAAAAAATTCTATTACTCTTTATAAAATTATAAAAAGTGAATTCAGTACAAATTGTTAAAAAGCATTTTAACATGCCTTTAATAGTAGTAATGACAATTCTGTTATGTTTTCATTATATTAAAAAATAATTCATTAAGCTGGACCTTAAGATTTCGTCTCAACTGTAGAACACAGCTTATTATATGGTATTTGAAACAAGCACACTTTATAATCCGACAGTCAAACTTCCGTTTCAAAAAGCCCGAGAACTTGTACCTTTAAAGAAAACCGAGATTGTTAACACCATTCTCCTCTCTCACCCACACATTCCAAGTGCTTCATTTGTCTGTTAAGCATGATGTATCGCGTGTGGTACCGCTGTGTTGCTGGAGATGGATTTGCCGCCGTTTTTCCGCTTTGTGATCGTGCCAAATTCTTTCGTTTGGGTGCACGCAGATCGTGTTTCACTTTTTAATTTATCAAATAAGGTAAGAAATTAAAGGATGGGGAGATAGTTTTGTCAAAGCAGTTTTTAACATGTATTTTATATTTTGATGTGTCATGATAATTTTGGATTTAGTTTCTATTACATTTGCTGATATTTGTTGAAGTAAGACGATAATTGTATTGCAGAATTTGTTGTCGCAGAAGACAGTTTGAATTAGACCTCGTGAATGAACGGTTCCCAAATGACCATCAGGGCCGCGGCGGCCTGGTGGTAAGGTCTCGGTTTCGGAACCGGAGGGTTTCAGGTTCGAGACTCGATTTCACCGAAGAACCGTCGTTTAAGCGGATCTGATGCACGTTAAATCCGTCAGGCCAAATGTCCTCCCGCTGGTGTGGCGTGGTGTGGAAAGAGGGTGGGGGTGCCAGTTCAGCTGTCGTCCTCGTCATCTGACCGTGGTTCAAAATGACGAGGTCCGCCCAAAAATAGCCCTCGTGTTGCTTTAAAACGGGACATTAATGTAACTAAACTAAACTAAACCCAAATGACGATGTGTCAGCTCGTTTTCGAACTTCCGCATCGCGTCACTGAAACAGCATTTGAATTTCATGAGATCTAACGCGCATTTATTAGATGTACAACAAGAATATCACTTGGATTTGGGTCTCGAGTCCTTGACTCTCCTATGAGAGAGACTCTTCTAAAGGACCATCGCGTTGAGATTAAAATGCTGAAATGAATGATTTTTCTTCGAAATAAAATTTAAAGTTAAACTAAATTTCTTCTTAAAAATAATTAGTTTAATTTAAATTTTAAAATTTAAAAGTTACATTAATTATTGGAAAAAAGCATGGATAAAGGTTATTTAATATATCAGTAATAAAATTATGCTAGTGTCTTAAATTTTGTGACATTTAGATTTCTCATAGCCAAAAAGATAGATTCAGCGGGAAAAGTGTCATTAAATACCAGACAGCGATTTAAAGCCAAAAATCTTGCGTCTCATTTTTCAATATCGGCATCTAGGGCCATGAATACTATTTAGCTACTCACGCTTCACAGCCCTTTTTACTGGGCGGACTCCATTCACTCATCTACAGATCGTAATTTAGACCGGAATCAGTGAACGATCCGCTCTAAGCCAGTACCTCCAGTGGTATTACTCCCGACATGGAGGATTTTGAGACCACGACAGATTTATACGTGCGCCCACACTGAAGGTCTTCGACTGGCGGGTTCGAACTCACAACCCAAGAGAGAAGAATCCAACGCCTTACCATCCAGGCTATCTGTGTCCGCCAACAAGATATTAAATTTTAAAAATGACATTTTTATTCAACATGTAAATTTTGTGAAATGATTTAGAATTAATTTTAACTGAAAGTATCGATTGATTATGTATAGTAAATAATGTGGTCCTTTAAGCATATTTTTTTTCTTTCTTTTGGCAATATACATATTCTTGGCAATTGTGCTTTCTCTAATGGCATTATAGGAAAGGATTATAAATTTTCTCCATTTTTTTTAATCGTGAGTTTGCTCTAGGTTGTGAAGCAAAGCTTAAATTATGAGTGAAAAAAATTAGGCTAATGGAAATTTAAATTAATTTCTACCCGCTTTCATTTTTGCAATAATATTTGTCATCAGGTGAACTGAAACTAGGTTTATTGAAGCTGTGTAAAAATGATCATCAACTTTCCCTGTATACTTAAATGAATTTTATCCATAATAAAACTTTACAATTACCACTAAACTCATAAACATAAAATACGATATTTAATGAAGGTGCCTTCAATGTAGTATTGAGAATCCCACGGCAATAAGTTTATAAATTTTTCACATTAGCAGAGAAGTGAAGCAATCTATAAACTTGGAAATCTAGCCTCTTCAAACGCTAGGTTTTCGTTTTTTTCCGTATGAGTGTTCTCAATAACCTGTCAAACTACTATCCGATGTTGTTTTTTTCTTGTCTCTTTAAATTGTATAATTAAAGCGTCTTCTTTTTTTGTTCTCTTTCGATATTTGGAAAAAGAGCTGACACGAGTTTGAAAAGAAAGCAGGACATTGTGTTATTGCTACTGTATAACTGACTGAAACCTCTCGCTATTTTTTTTATATCGACACCCATTATTTGAATCTCCTTTATTATTACTTTCAAATTGGAAATAGGGACAACACTTTTGTGAGGTACCCAGCTGTTGCATTCAAAACTGTGTATTGGTGCTAATGGTTT
>JAPMOQ010051511.1:524330-554077 GCA_026543055.1 Argiope trifasciata
TCCCTACTCACTTGGGCTTAATTTATTGTTATTGGACTTATCATGAATATATTATTTTTCTTGAGGCATTCTATCCTACGCTTTAGATTAAACTTTACTCTCTACTGCTGAATTTACATTTCTCTTCTGATTTGCCCATAAGAACCTTATTGCACCCAAGTGACGTGTCGACAGCTTTTACACCTGTCTTTTACTTAAAACCGGTTTGAGAGCGCTAACCACTTCCTACATAATTTCTCTAATAAAGAGCAAAAACTATCGCTCACTGTTTAAACTTGAAAACTAATTCTATGTTGAACTTGAAACCTACATTTTAATATTCCTTTTTTACTTTACCGGGCGAAATATGGTGATGGATGTGGAACAGGTGGTCTTTTGAATTTGAATATCGTTTTTGTTTTTGGCGTATTTCATTACCCGCTCTTTAAACTAACAGACATAAGTAACAGATTTCGATTTCATTTTAAAGTAGATGCAGTTGAGGAAATAACAATTAAACAGGGACAGCAAACAATGTTACGATTCAAGTTGGTTATCAATGCTTTTATTTATCGAATTCTGTTCCCCTTACAGTCACTAGCTATTTTTCGTTTTGAGTGTAAAAGTGGTTGCTTGTAGAATTAACACAGCTTGAGAAAAATTCGCATATTATTTATTGTAATAGAAATGTAAATTCAGCTGTAGAGAGTAAAGTTTAATCTAAAAGCGTAGGATAGAATGCCCCAAGAAAAATAATATATTCATGATAAACCCAATAACAATAATTTACTTTTTAAGAAGTTGGCCAATGAGTTAAAGAATAATTTATTATAAATTTTCAAATAAGTTACTTGATTTATTATCCCATTATTTAGACAACATCATGAAATAAAATAAGATTTTCAAGTTATTTAGTGTGTACTATAAGAAAACAATTAATATTTGATTTGAAGAAAAAAATATTGTACTGTTTGATAACGGATCGTAAAACTTTCTGCGCTTTTGCGTATGCGTTAGGATAGGTTTAATCCGTCAAAATAGGGATAAAAGAAAGAGCTATTTACATTTAACAGTGAAGACTCTCGGTTTTATAAGACATAAACAGTACAGTTAATTAGTAACACAGAAGGAAAAGGTACAAATGCAAGGTGAAATAATTCAGAACAATTTTTATGTAATGAAGCATAAACATTGAATCCTGAAGAATTAAAAAAATTGTTCTTAAAAATTGGTAATTACTTTTTTACAAAATAGTAATGATCGTTTTCATTTTGAAATTTTACTTTTTTTTATATATTATCAAATTTTTTCGGCAATATTTTTTGATTCCCTGTTTAATAAATAATTCCCCGTTTTCTGCTTCTTTGTCGTAATATTGTTGTTGTGTCCGTGTTTTTCACAGAAAGGGGGTGCAGTAGCTTCTGAGCGTAAAGACCCCTGAGCACCCAGACGGCAGAAGTCCAACTTCTAGCTCACACACACGCCACAACCCTTTTTAGGGGGTGGTCGAATTCATTCATACACCCATTCATCCATCAGCAAGTCGAAATTTAGATCCAAATCAGAGACCGACTCATCCCTGATTCAGTACCCCCAGAGGTATCGTTTTGTTATGGGAACTTGGAGGACTTTGCAGTCTCGACATATTTAACGAGCCCCAACACGGCGGTCTTTGGCCGAAACGAGGACAGAACCCGCGACCTTTCGGTTACGAGACTGACGCTCTACCAACCAGGCTACCGCGGCCTCTGTGGTAATATTAATGATATTATATAAAATATTCTTCGTGTCACTCCTGAAAGCTTTTTTCACCTCTTAAGTACGATATCAATATGAAATTTTGAGTCAAAATAATTTATAATTCGTATATTTTGAGGATTGGAGGGAACTATTTTTAACAGTCTTTTTTTTCTCTATCGAGGATTGCAACCTTGTACGTTGATATATTTATTGCTACTGGTTCATATATTTATGTATGATATACGAATGATGCCTAGTATTGCATATTCTGCTGTACATCTCAGTTTGCAATGATCAGATAGATGTGATTCACAATGTAATCATTAAATTTAAATAAATTATCATAGTATTGTAATGTCTTTGTTTTCAAATTATATTCGTTTCAATGCCATAAATATTCATCAATTAAAAAAATTACCAAAATGCATTATGGTCTACAACAGAGTAGATGCATTTCAAACGATAGTTAAGATATTTTTTGTGTTTTTATTCTTTATATTTACGCTTCAAATTCATATGCAATTATTTTTAGAACAAATCTTTTTGAGATCTTCGAGGTATTGCTTATTTTTATTGAACAAGATTAAGAACAATGAAAAAAACGAAACTAGTTAGCTCTGCTTAGCAGTCATTCGAAACAAATGCTGATCGTTTTGATATACATTAGCCTAGAAAATAACCAATTTATGTAAGTCGTATTTCTTGTTAGGGCATAGCCTTTTATTTACTTTTTTCATGCGAAGTTTCTGGTGCCTTCTCTTAAACAGATGATTAAGAATTATCATTGTATCACTCATTAAAATACCCCCCTGTTACGTGGCTGAATTATATATGCTTACTAGACCCACTTTACTTCCGTTTTAAAAACTCATGACAGCATCGCATTGAATTGGCGTATTAGGAATAAGAAATTTATTGCTTACGACTTTGACCACCGAGTTTACTTCCCGTTTTCCTGACTACTTTTATCGCCGAAACTGATACTACAATACGACTGCCTGACATCTTTGCGTGTTGGCGTATTGCAGGCGAGCACGCATTCTTTTGATGTCAACGTACTTGCCACCGGTCTTTTCTTCAAGTCGAGGTAGCAACAACAGCACCCAAAGCTGCTTGCAGCGATTCATCTCTTGATTTCCCATCGCTAAACAATGAATACTTTCCTCAATTAATGCCACTGTTGCTCTGCTTGTGGTTGTTTTGTCTCAGTTAACACGCTGTTAAGCAGTAGTCTGTTTATGACTTTCCTTTCTGGCTAATGAGTTCGATTATTGGAGATAATCATCTGATTGGTTGGTCTACGATACATATGGCTCAGACCAACGACTTCATCGGAGATCTAGACAAAAAAAAATCTTAAGGATGTGCTTAGAATATATGATATGAATAGTTACTGAAGATATCTTTTTGTAATTTTGAAATGAAAAGTTGGAAAAAATTCGAATCTTCTTATTCTGGAGCTTAATTACGAAGAAACATTGACGGGCTCAAACTAATTCATAAAATTTACGTACACAAGTGTTTTATGCAAAGTTAATGCAAACCTTTATATTTTAGTTAAAAATTAATATATATCAAATGTGTAGTTTAATAAGTAATATTTTTAAATCGTTGTGCTGAAAATAATATTCTTTTATCATGTGAGATGATGTTTTGGTTTGTGGCTTCTGAAGTCTCAAGATGCGTAGGTAGCAAATTCGTGATTTATCGCTTTTAAAGCATCAATTTTTCGATTTTAGGGCTATTAGAAAATAATGCAGAAGGTTGCGACATTCAACGATTTATCGCCAACTAAAGTTACAACTTGATTATCAAATTATTCATTTTGTGAATTCTTATAAATTGTCTTAATTAATTTAAGTCATAAACCAGTTTCAACTGGTTTGAAACAATCACGAGACTATCAGGTTACGCATGCGTTGATATTTAGAAAAACTGTGGGTTTACGTCATCTAAAAATCTGTCTAGCTCCAAAACTTTGTTTGCCAGCGAGAAAAATTGAAAATGGAAATTTAAAAAATTTTTCTTTTTATTTCTGGTTACGTTTTTTAAGAACTAACTTTAAAAAGCCGACGTTACTTCTCTAATCTTTTTTTTTTGTCTTGCAAACATCAAAAGATCCTGCCTAAGTTCATGCTTACTTGTCTTATTAACAATTCAGGTTAATTCATGTGAAGAAGGGAGCAACGGGTTTTTTTTAATTATTATGTTCATTGTCTCCGAAAGAAGAGTTATAATAAAAGCAACAGGTTAGTGGTGATTTACAGCTTGTCATACTTGCTCCACATAAATAATAGAAGTTTCTGGGAAGAATTTTTTGAATTTCATAGTATAATCACAATCACAAATTTAAATTTTAAGAATTTAATTGCTTTTCTTAAAGGTAACAAAGAAGTCTATGTAATAAAAATTCCTTACACATTTTTTAAGTTGCTTTAAAAAATTTTCCTTCACAATTCGGAACATCTCTGGTTAACTTTAGAGGTTAGACGGGCACGTTTGGCGCAATGTGGCTTTTATTTCACACTTCCTTGGAAGGGTAACAAAGCTGTTTAATTAGCCAAGTCATTTCCGAACTGGTTCATGTTGATTTGGTTACTAATGAAGTAAACCTTGTGGTATACACGTGTACTTTGAAAAGCAGTTCGTGTCATACCCGAGGCACCTTGGTGCATTTTTTGCTGTCAAGGAGAGAAAAATGTGAATTCCGGGGCCTTTTTCTCTTTTTTTTTCTCCTTACAGAATGTAAATTAAATTTTCTTTGATTTCTTAACCTTTCTATCACAGGTGACATTCTAGAATTACCAGAGAATTCGAAAAGAATAAAAACATATACTTTTCGTAATTTTTCTTGGTTCACTTTACTGGGCCTTTTTATTTCCCGCTTCTTCCTGCTATAAAAATATTTCAATAAATTACTGCCATTTTGTTCTTTTCAATTCCTTAATTCGTAATTTAATAATTCAATAATTTATTTTCTTGCAACTTTTCTTGTAATAAATTCAATTGTTATTCTCTTAAACTTTTAAAAATATTCCAAATTTCCCTCCTTCTATGCATTCTGAAGAAAATTACCGAAAAAAAAAGAGAATTTTCCCCTTTAGTAGTTTTAAAATAAGATTCTGTTAAGGGGGGAGATTTGGAAAGGGCACGTGTTGACTGAAGAAGAAGAATCTTAGTTATTTTTTAAAAAAACATGTATATGATTACCTTGCATCTATTGTTTCCTTCTTCGGGGTAAACAATGGAGTCGGTAAATATTTTAAGAAAGTGTCAGAAAGAATGAAATAAAAAAAAGTGGGCTTTAGATCAGGAAATAAGTGAACAGCACATCTTAGATTGAAATTAACATGGGCTAATTTAAGACACATCACACACACACAATATAATTTTTCAATCAGAAGGCAGTTTTGAAGACAGTGAAGAGACTTTCGATTCTTTGAAGTCGTTTTATTTCATCGTGGCACATCATTCATAGCACACATTGTGCACAGGCTGCAGGAGCAACGAGCGCACACACAACACAGAGCGAAATGAGTTAAGCTGAAAAATCTTTTTTTCCTTTGTCTTATATACTGTGATATTTTAATAAGGATTTCCATGGCATATCAATCAAAAAGCAAGGAAAACACGGGGATTTTTTTAGAAGAATTTGTCAATTCAGCGGTATTTTTATCCCGTCACTCAGAGTGTGGGAATATAAGACTTTTAGCTTATTCAGCAATTTTACAAAGCTTCTGTTGAATAATTAGATAGAAAAAGTAGAAGGGGATCAGGAAATAAGAGAACGTTTTAGAATGAAGTTAATATTGGCTAAATGGAGTTAAGATTTTGGAAATTTATTATTTAAATTAAATTTTAAAATCGCATTATATATATATATATATTATTACGCTATGGCAACTTCTATTAATTATATCGTTCACTTTTCCATTATCATTTTATTACATCGAAATTTTATTATATTTTATATAAATAATTATAAAACAATTTTATTTTATATTTTTTTATATTTTATTTCTCTTTGAAAGGGAACATATTTCATTTTGTTTGTAATTTTCTTATTTAAAGTTGGTAATTCAGAACGTATTCTACTTATTAATATTTTTTTTTAATAGGCTGTAAAACATTAATAGGAATTTTTGAATTAATATATAAATCGTTTATTACGAATTTGAAAATAATAACTGCTGTCTGTATTATTTATATTTTAAATTAATATCAAATGTCTAAAATAAGAGCAATATCTAATTGTTATATGCTGTAACTCGTGGTATCTGTTATTATTTAGTAGTAGTAGTATTAATTTAAAAATATTTATCCTTTCAAAATATTTCTTTTGTACGTTTGTTCTTTTTTTTTTATTTTTTGAAATCAGAGTTTTGATTTATTGATTTTGATATTTTACTCTTGGACTGGAATTTCTCGATTGTAATGGCTCTCTAAAATCATATCTTTTTTGCAATGTTATATAAATTAATTTATTTCACAATTGTCTGACTACATAGTTTTGCCACATTTTTTGTGTATCATTATTAAAACTGAGTACTTATGTAATCAAACGCATATTTTTTTCTATAATTTAAAGAATTGCATATCATTCCTATTCTTATTGCATTTCAAAATAAGATCAATTAATTTGACGAAGTTAATAACATATGTATTGACTTTTATTGTTTCAAACAAGACACAAAAATGTTTATCTTTCGTCATTCCATATATCTTTGTATTAATATAACTTTTTTTTTTCAATTTCAGGTTCAAAGCTTTCAAAACACACAATTTTGGCCAGCTGTTATCAAGTGTGAGCAAATTAACGTGAGTATTTTATGATTGATTCGCAATTATTTCGTATTTATATGTTTTTACAATATATAAAATAAAGCTGTTTTTTTCCACCTAAACAATTTTCTTAGACACAGAAAGGATCTGCTTTTGAAATAAAACATTATTTTTGAAAACTTTTTATTTTGCTGTTTTATTATCATAAATCTCATAATTGCCATCCGATAACAAATATAACGATTGATATAGGTTTATGTAATTAATTTTTGTTGCGTTACATGCAAAGATTTGTGGTATTTTCAAGTTAACAAGAAATTGCTTTGAGCATTTCTTTTGATTTTCGAGAATATATATAAATATTTTTTTTTTGTATAAATCTGATTTGACATGTATTATTTGTAATATCTTACGCTTGACTGGATTTTCTAAAGATAACTAGATCGACGATACTACTTATTCTGTACAACAGTTACCTAAATCAACATGAAACTGCCATGAAAAAAAATAATAATTGGAAACTTTTTCTATCGATAAACTAACACTATATCATGAATTTGAATGCGATTATCATTTTGATATCATTTAGTTACTAGAAGCATTATATTTTCATAGTTTCGTTTCATTTGACTATTACGAAGATTTAAAAAAATATTTATTTAAATTAGGTATATATTCATTAGGTATATATTAGGTTAGATCGAAGTACTAATATGATACTGACTTGAGGGAGGGAAGGCTGGGGCAAAAGTAATGCATTGCCAGTTTTCTTTTTAAATTGTTAAAAAAATTTAAGCAACGCATTGCAAGATATAACATATATATAAATTTTTAAAAAGATTTTATTGCGGAATTTTCTCCAGGTTTTTAATTGTTTTTTTTTAATTTCCTTTTTACCAGGTATTGATTATATTTCGTAAGTTTTTGAACCAATTTGACCATTTTGTGCTAAGTAAAATAATTTTAAAAAAATTCTGTAAACTCAAAGGAAAGAAAGAGAGGGGGGGAAGAAACCTTCTATAATTAAATTTTGTTATTAAAATATTTAATTGGGAAACATTTAAATAGCCTTTTAAAAACTTAAGCAGTTCTTGATTATTATTTAAACATTAGCAATTTTTAATAAAACTCATTAAATTTGGTTTGCAAATCTCTACTGCCATTTCATATGAGTGAAACATTTCACTTGGCAAAGAAATTCATGAATGTCTTTTACCAAATCCTTTAGCTGGTTTCATCTTACCATTTCCTCAACCATCAATGCTCTATATTTGTTTGCATTTCAAGTCATCGTGACATATGTTCCCTGCTTCCCCCTTTTTTTTTTCCAAACCCACCTAGCAAAGAGGTCAAATCATAGTTACCTGATAGAGGTCACAGGTCAAGCACCGCCCACCCACCAGTTCAGTGTCTTCACTCGACTCATTCTGCATGAGTTTAGGAGGCGTGGCACCTGATCTACCTACGGCAGACTCCTCATTTAGAAAAGTCTTCCCACGACAGTGTTTCGTTTTCAGTGGCATTCCACTCATCTCTCCACCTGTTTGATCCTATAAAAATAGGGTCTCCCCTTTTTTGTGTGCCGAGGTTGCTTTATTTAGGCTACTTGGATCGAAACAATGGAGAAATGAGAGCGCGTCTAATTTGCTGTGGCCATTTGTTTTAAACAATTAGTCTGATAGATAGCTATCTATCGCACCGTGGTGTTCAATCAGTGAAAAAAAGTGATCGGAATGGGAAACCTTCTAATAGATGAAGGGGAAGGCATGGCTTAATCTATATTTAATTATTTTTTCGCTGTATTTTTATTACATTTTAGGTCGAGGATTTCACCTTGTGTTAGTACTCTGAAGCTTTCTGGGTGCTGAAAGTCAGAGGACTTAGCAATGCGCTTTGCATGAAACTGATAATTTCATATGACTGTGATATTGTACAAATTATTATTACAAGTTTTTATATTTTAGAAATGTTGTAATGAATTAGAATGAATTTTGAACATTCATTCTAATTCATGTGATGTAAAAATAATTATGTGGAACTTTTTAAAATGTATCATTTGATGTAAAAATAATTAAGAGGAACTTTTTAAGATGTATGATTTAAATGTAAATATCCAGTTAAAATAAAATAAATCTAGTTTGCATAATTGTAGACTTGAGCAGGCTGGAAATTATTGTTTGTAAGATAGAGTTATAGTTGCAGTTAAGTGCTATAAATAAATTTAGTCATTGCTTGGTGAAAAATTTGGAAAGTTGTTAATCAAATTCTTCGAGTTAATTATTATGATTAGGATACAATAAGTCTGTTATGAATATTAAAATATTGTGTTATTATTAAGATATGTGTTTACGGTCTGGATTTTTTTTCAACTTGGTAAAATACTTATATTTTTTAATTTCCGTATGAAGAAGATTGAAAAAGAATGTTTGAAACCAAAATATATAAGATAAACAACAAAAAATTCAAAGCGAAATGCCGCTTTATTTGGTTTAAAAAAAGGTATAATAGCAGACATTTTCTATTTAAAAGGTAAGTTATTCAAAAGCTTGTAAATAAAAAATATATTACCTTGTTTCTAAAGTAAACTATAAGCTTTATTTTTATCCATTCTTTAAATATAAAGGTTCGACTGATAAGTAACATAAACTTTCACATTTCTTTCATTTTATGAAGCGTTAAAATAACTGTAAATATATTTTAAAATATACATATTGATTATTCTCTTTTTTAGGAACTGCAGAATATATTGAGAAAGTATTACACTAACTTTTAGCATGCAATAAACATGCATTTATTTAAACTTATGAGGTTTTTTATGCAGAAATTCGACCACAGTTTTAAATTTGAGAAAATAGTATTTAAAGATGTAAAATAACATTAAGACACGTATTATGCAAATATAACATTCTTCTCCAAAATGAACTAAGAAACAGAATTCAAATGGCTTTATTAAGAAGACTGCTCTAGAATTGTGAATATTAAATTTTTGAAATTTGATTTTTTCCGCCCAAAAAAAATAATTCTTTTAATATAGTCAGTCACCTTTTATAAAAGATGAAATTGAGATTAAGAATGGACATTTCTGTATGGATTGTTATTATTTTGGAAAAATTATCCAGGATTTAAAATAAATAAAAAAATTTAATAAACTATTATTTATTTTTTAATTTTAAAATGTGCCTTAAATAAAAATTCTGTTAAACAAACAAACCTATGCCTTTTAATACTTAATAAGTATATTATAGAATAAAATTTATCCTTTCACTTTTTAAAAGATTGAATCCGTTTACTTTGAAATTTATGCTTTCTATTTATCCAAAGACTTTAGCAAAACTAATTACTTAAGTTAAAATCTTCACTGATCTTTTTAAATTATAATAGCACTAATGCATCTTAATTTTATATACTTTCTTTTGTTGGATCATTTCTGTCTGTTTTATTTATGTTTCACTGTTTTTCTGAATTTACTTTCATTTAAAAATAAACAAATCGTTGCTATTTTCATCGCAAAACTCGTAAATTTTAAGTGGAATGGCTCATCTCTGGAGCCATTTCTCTATTTGCTTTACCAAGTAATGAGATATTCGTGGATCAACCCACACGGCGCATCGATACCATCAAGTTGCAACTATCGTGGAATTGCTTGAGTTTAATGCTAATTCAGATTTTCCATTCTCTGGCGCATTACTACCTTCTGTTTGTAGCGCAGAGGGATTACATTTAAATTACAGCTTAACTTCTAAGCATTACATCCATAAGCACTGCTAGGAAACGGTCCGGAATTCGATTCCAAATGAGCGGGTGCGTTTGATTGTGAAAACGGGGAAATGAATGTTTCCTGGGGCATCTTAAGATTGCCCACTTGGAATTTGAATTTAAAATGAGTTGTTGGGATGATTAAGTTTTAATTCCAGTGAGTGAATAAAGAATATTTTCTCTTCTCTGTCTCTCAAGTACTTTTTCACTAATTTTAATCTATAATATTTGGCATAGATTAAAAGACATAAGTTTGTTTATCCTACTGAATTTTTATTTAATACAAATTTTGTTTATTATTAAACGATTTTTTAAAATTAAAAATCAACTAACACTTAATTTTGTTTATTTGTAGTTATTGGATTAATTATCAAATGATTTTTTTAAATTAAAAATCTAATTACAGTTAATTTTTTGTTTATTTGTAGTTATTGAATTAATTGTCAACGGACTTTGTTTTAATTAAAAATCTAACTACAGTTAATTTTTTGTTTAATGGTATTTATTGGATTAATAATCAAAGGACTCTTTTGTAAATTAATAGTCAAATAACAGTTATTATTATTATTATTTTGGAGGTTTTTTTTGTAGTTATTGAATGAATTATTAAAGGACTTTTTTTTAATTAAAAATTAAGTAACAGTTAAATTTCTTTGTTTATTTGTTGTTATTGAATTAATTTGCCTGTAACTTTTTTAATTAAAAAAATAACAGTTAAATTTCTTTGCTTATATGTAGTTATTCGATTAATTATCAAATTATTTTTTAAATTAACAAACAAATAATTTTTTTTGTTTATTTGTAGTTGTTGGATTAATTTAAACTTAAATGCTTATTTAAATAAATAAAAATTAAAATATTCTTGCTATTTGCTTTGAAATAAGTACTGTTAATTTATATTAAACCGGATTGGAAAAGGATAGCCTTTATTTTATTGAAACATTGTATATTTACTTACAGTATTAATCAACAAATATAGTAATATATTTTTGGGGAAAGCGGAAATCGAACGCTGAAGAAAGATTTCTTTTTTATCAACTTTTTGGGGAATAAAAATATTTAAAGACTGTACATCAACATTTTTCAATTTTTGCAAAGAAATAAAGTTGTTTTATATAATTTGCATTTGATGTATTTAAATTTTTAAATAAATTAATTTGGATAATTATATTGAATTCTTCTCTGTATTATATTCCCATCATTCTTTGTATTATATTTTCTTTTATTCAAAAAGCGAAGAACAACAGATTAATTAAAACATTTGCTTTAAAAAATTGATTTTTTGGAAATTGCAAATAATTTTTGTGCTAAATAATAAAATAATATTAATTAATAATATTATTAATAAATAACATTAATTAATAATATATTTATAATCAAATAATATTAATTTATATAAATATCCAATTGAAATAATTTTGTCTATCGTTTTAAATACTAAATTAATAAACTATTCCAATTCATTATATAGTTCAATTCAGATTATCGATACCCCAGATTAATTACGACTGAAATATAAGCATTCAACTGCATTAATATAAACCGAGTGGAAATGAATAAACTGACCACATATTCAAATAATTGTATAACTGTAATTAAAAAGAAAATTGTTACATCAAAAATACATTTGTTGAACTTATCGGTTGGTACGGTCTTTATATTTTAGACATATTCAAATTGGGGGTGAAAGACCCCCACTCAAAATTGCATCCCAATTTTGAACAGAACGCATAACCATTTAAATAAATTCTAAACATTTAGAATGGAATTAATTTAAATGTAGACAACTCTAAATCACTCGAATTTGGGAAGAAACCAAACTGAACTTTTTTTATTTAAAAAAAAATCGGTTATTCATTGGAAAACTACTTTTGCAACTTTCACTCCGTTATTTAACACCCATTTCCTGCTCTGTTACTTTAAAGACCTTGTATTAAAAAAAGGGGGGAACTGCCTCACGCTATATACTTTCCCCTCTTAACATCTCTACTATAAAACGCCGTTTTGGGAGTCAAATGGTAATCATTCCGCACGAATTGATGCATGACAAACGAAGGGTGGAGAAAGTGTGCTGGGCACAAAATTAACCTCTGCTGCAATAGACGCTGTTGTGTTTGTACTTGTGGCGGCGCGTGCTGTTAGAATAGGTGGAGATGGACCACTCAGATGATGAGGCCTTCCGCTCCAAATGACGTAATGAGGTGCAGACCGGAATCCCAACCATGTGTAAAAGTGGTTTTCCTCCCACTAAACTTTTTTTCTGTTTGTAGCTGCCGCCTGTGCTTTGATGAAGTGAGGTTTTGGGTGATGATTGGGTTGGCGTCCGTCCGGACCTTTCAGAGCATAATTTTTTCGATTATTTTGTTGAAGAGGGAGGCCATCGATTATTACAGCCAAACGATTCGTAGAAAAGAAAGATGACCTTCATAGTTCAATAAAAGATAGTTGGGAAAGGGAATGTAACGAAAATTATATTCGATTTTCAAACTCAACGATTCGATCAACACATTTTATTATTGTTATTTTTGTTATTAACACGCGCAAACATGTCCAGCCATCTGTTTGTTTGATAAATGCAAGGCGTGGTTGTTATAAATGTGTTTTTTTAATAAGTCGTTGAGTGCAAGTTGATAAATTGTTACCATTTTTTGTTTAATATGCTAATGGGAGCACAATATTTTGCAAAGCGAAATATTTGTATTTCATTCACTTGCTCAACAGCTTCTTTAAACTGGTTCTCATTGTACTTAATTATTTTTACATCAATTTTTAAATAGTTTGTGAAAGAGATCATATTTTATGGTAGTTATTAATTTCTTAAAACATGACATTTTGTTTTTATTATATATGTTTGCCAAATTTAAAGATTTTCAAAACCATGTCATTTTATTGTGTAATTTCTATAATTTTAAAACTTTTCTATCTGACAAAACTTTAAAGCAGATAATTTTTAAAATTCAGAGAAATGAAGATTAATCATTATTTTGAATTGTTTGTTGGATATGCTATGAAAAAGATCCTCTTTAAAAGTGTTTAATAACTTCTAAATTTCAAGAATAATATTTAAAAAATTATTTCTCATTATTTATAATAGGTCATGTCTTCCAAAAATTGATAATTTTTTCTTATGAGTAGCAATTTTTTATTAATTTATTTCCTAAAATTTCTTTTATAATTATTTTTCCTGTAAAGTCTGAATTTATAAATATTTTTTTTTTAATTTTTCAAGAATTTCCTTTCAAACAATATAATCTGTAATTCAAATCAAGCGAAAATTAAATTTTGTCCACTGTTTTATGCTATTTTTTCCATAATCAATTTGAACTTTCCAATTTCATGAATTATAATTATATTTTAATTTTAATAAGCGTTTTTCAATTCCCTACTTTTAAATAATTCTCTCTTTATATATTTATTTATATATTTTGTTCAGATTTTTATCGTTAATAAAATACTTTTTATTAATCCAGTCAAGTTTAAATACATTTTAGAAACTTGTAGTGGACTGCGCTTGACGTTAATACAGTTCTTTTAATATTAATTCATGAATTAAATTTAATTGATTTTTAATACTTTAAACAGAGTGTTCGCAGTTTGTAAAGAAAACTGAAATCAACAAGCAGTAATTCAATCTGTAAAATGCAAGGTTTTTTTGATAATTGCGAATTCAATTCTTCAAAATTCAATCATTTTTAATAACCTTTTTTGATAATTATTTAATAAAAATTAACTAAAATAAAATATTTCTTTCCTGACCTAAATGGGAATTGAATTAAAAATTTTTTTAAAAAATAATATTTGATTTTAATTTGAGTAGGAGACATTGCATGGCCTTATTTGAATAAAATAAACTGCAAGATTTGCTTTTTTGTATATACGCTTTCTGGTCCTAGACGGAAAACTTTCACTTTATTTATTTTAATGGCAGTTTAAAGCTTAAAAAAATCTTTCAAATAATTCAAAGAAAACTCAACAAATAGTTTAATAAGCTGAGTTCACAGAAAAAAAAATCCGCCCTATTTATTTTCTTAAAAGGATTTTTCGGAAGTGAAAAGGACGTTCATGAAGTAAAATTAAGTCATTATGCAGAATTTAAAATTTTTCCTTACTTGTTTTCAAACATTTAATTCCACTAATAGTACAATACAAATCTTGGCCTTCCCTTCATTCAAATGGAATATAATAAAAAAGCGTATTAAACAAAGCGCATTTAATCGTATTTCTATGTGGAATTTAAAAGATTTTACTGTACAAATATCTTTTACAAAACGTTTTAAATTACAAAGATATCATTTCAAAAGAGATTACTTTTCTCCAAAAAATTTGATTTACAAATAATAAAAGGATAAATTAATTATTATTTTTATTTCAAATCGTTTGCATTCCTCCTGAATTTCCGCAAGCGTTTTTAATCTATTTGCATTCAAATAGCTTTTAAAAATATATTTGGGAAAACTTTTTTTTCTCTCTTCCGCGATTGTATTTGAACCTTTCTCTCATTTTTAAACAGTACCGCAGCTTCATTCTCGCAAGTTATTGACCTTTTTGCTTGCTTTTGAAACCAGAAAAATAAGTTTAGCTCAGTAAAATACGAGAGGAGCATCTTCATAAACCAGAACTATCGGAACAAATGTGATTTCATGGGCAGGTGGGTTTGAGGGGAAAAAAAATATAATAATAATAAAATGGGAACGAAGCCAGAGTGAAACATTTTTATTCACTTAACTACAAAAAATTCACGAGACTTTTGCATTATTTTTTTTAACCCTAGCCACGTTTTCTCTAGTTTCTACGATTCTTTTGAAAATAACATAGATAAAAATAAATGCTCTTGTCAAACAAAATCTTCAAGTTTCTTTAGAAAAACACTCAAACGTGAAAACTCAATTGACTTCACTTTCCATTTCTTTGACATTTCAATTGAACCAGTAACGTATCAATGAAAAAAAGGAAAAGTGTATGCGCTTGTGGTCACGCAAGACTATGTTCCTATCGCTCAAACCATTGACCAACGTCCATCAACCTTTTATGCTCACACAATGATCGGCCATCGCGTGCTCTTTTTTTTTTTTACATGTCTAATAAAATAGATTGATATGATGTGAAGTGTTTAATTTTTTTCCCCATATACTACTGGTTTAGCAAATGTCCTTGAATAAAATACATGTTTTTTCACTTTTGCTGGAAATCGGAACTATTATATTTTTTTTTATACATAGTTCTTTACATTCTTATTTGAAACTTTAACTGAGATTTGTGTTAAATCAATTATATATATATTTAGAGTAATGAAACTCATTTTTTTTTTCTTATTTTAAATGATTTTTGAAACTGCCTGATGATGATGTCATGTCCGTGTTTCCACGGAAAGGGGGTGCAGTGACTTCTGAGGGGAAAGATCCCTGTGCACGCAGAGGGCAGAAGTCTGACTTCTAGCTCAAAAGAAGGCGGCATACACATTCGCTTGCACAACCCCTTTTTACTGGGGGGGGGCACATTCATAAATCTTACAGATAGAAAACAAAACAACTAAGCCCCGAATTGGGACTCGAACCCTGGACTCCCAGACCTCGGAGAAGAGACGCAACCCCTATGCAAGGATGCCGGCTTAAAATTGCCTTTATTTAAAATCATGAAATCATTCGGATGTATTTTTACATCCGAAATATTCTTTTTCAATTTTAATTATTTGCTTTTAAAAAAAATTGCAACCTGCTTTTATTCTTTTTAGAAGAAGATATATTCAAGAAAATTATTGAGTGCATTTTATGAAACCCCTGCGTGATAGTATTAAAGAAAACTATTAAATAAGAATAGCAAGAAGTAGCTGGGTTAGGATAATAAATTTATAGTTATAAAAATTAGGGATGTTTTTTAATAAAAAGTTTAAAATTTGCTTGAAATTCTTTGTTCGTCATGATTAAGTGAGCTCCATTTAATTGCATTGACATTTTGATTTAGACAAGTTATTTAGTTACAAGAGTGATATTTTGGAGCGAATATCATAATTTTGAACCACAGTCAAAATAGTTTGATGATATTCATATTCAATAATATTTTATAAAAAAACACGAATTCGTAGAAATTCGCCTGGATTTCATAATTTATTTGTTATAGTTTATATTTATGAATTTAAAATATATTTAAAAATTATTATAGGAATTTTTTTTCCTAATATGTTTGTTTTAAATTCTTCAGATATAGTATGTTTTTAACAAGAAAAAGATGTATTGATTCTTTCAAATTTTTATTCATTCATTATTATTGTAATTCGATTAATATAAACATTTACCTTACCTGGTGATAAGGTTTCGACTTCGAAGTAGGAGAGTGCAGGTTCGAGGCCCGATTTCACCGAAGAACCGCCGTGTAAGTGGATCTGGTGTACGTTAAATCCATCGGAGCCGAACGTCCTCCCGCTGATGTGGTGTGGAAGCTTGGAGAGGGGGTGCCCGCTCAGATATCATCTTCGTCATCTGACCGCGGTTCAAAATTACGAAATTCGTCGCAAAATAGCCCTAGTGTTGCTTCAAAATGGAACATTAATATAGCTAAACTAAACGGTTTTGGGAAGTATGTTCGGCATTCGACAATACATTTAACACTGATCTGATACTTCAAAGTAGTTCATAAATATGCTTCTAAGCTTTTTAAATATTGAAAATAATGCTGATAATAACATTCATTAATATCAAAATAAAGTGATTTCCTCACATTCTCCCCTACTCTATCCCAAAAAAACAGCTGGCACTTAAAAAAATAGCAGTATCCAAATTTTTTAAAAAAAAGCATTTATTTCTAAAAATTTTATTTGGTAACATCATAAGAGTGTGTGTGTGTGGAGGAGGAGGAGGGGGGGGAGTAACAAGTTTTATATACCTTTGCACATGTTTACAAATGCGCTGGAAATGAAATTGCCTGGATATAAATAATGTGTTGCAGGAGCATTCAGGAAACAAAATCTTGATTTCACTACGCGATGATGTCTGGAACCTACACGGACAGACAGACATAATGGACCATTTTAAATTCGTGATGCTGCTGCTTATGGCTCGGAAAATATCCAAAAATACCTCCAAGGAGAAAAAAAAATGACAAGAACAAGCATATTCCGCTTTCTTCTAAAAATGTAAAATAACTGATATGCGAAAAAGGTTGAAAAGAGAGATCGTTTTCTAAAACGATCCTCTTTTCTTCATATTTTCTTCTTAAATTTTACATAAAAGAGTGACGGCCTTACATAAGTGGGTTATCAGAATCTGAACTGCGGGTAGCAATTTGGGGTTGGCAAGAGGTCGAGAAGAGATTCGACCCGCCAGAAATTTCACCTTCGTAGATCAAATCAGTCCGCACACAGCGATTGGATTGATGTGGATTCTTGACATAATTCAAAATACTCATTTTTATCACGTATAAGGTAAAAGTGCGTATTATTCAGGTGTCAGATGTCGAGTCTTAAACTTGCTTGTAGCTGTTTTTATGCTAAACATTAAAAACCTAGAAATCAATGGAAAATCCTCCCCCCCCCCCTTTATATCACTTTTTATTTATTTATTTGGTTGTTTTTCTGAAAGGTTATACTGCCATTGATTTTATTGGTAGTAAATTGATAGTATTATGCTATTTTTAATATGATATCGAACCATTTCTAAGCATAATCAGGAAATGAAAATCGAAAAGGTTACAGAGACAGTTAATGCCCCTTCACTTGTAACACATTTTCTATTGAATAACCTCGTGTGTAATTTTTTGTATATCTCATAAATCAAATTGGTGTAAAGGTTTAAAATGCTAAAGAGTAATAATATGACGCATAAATATTTATACGAAAATATCTCATAACAAAAACTATCTTGTAAATTAAATCATTTCCGTCTATTAATGAAATTATCTATAATATCCAAAATATTTTTTAAATAATATATTTTTGAGTTAAAAACCCTTTTGGATATATGATTTATTTATTTTATTTTATTTACACTTTAGTATTTTATATAGTACAAGAAATCACAAATTTATTAAAGCAAGTTTATATGACAAGTTGTACATTGAATTTCATAACTGATTTATTTGTGCTATGCAGAATATATCTTTGTTTTCTGAAAAACTGATGGCACGTACTGATTTCTACATCATGGTAATCGATCTTTCTTAAAAATTTAATTCAATTATTCCAATTAAATTCATTTTTAGGAAACTGAAATAGTTTCTTTCTTTTTAATTTTGACATTTTTATTGTACGTTTTCTTGCATATCAACTCTTCAAGTTTGCAGTCTTATTTCTTAAATTATCACATTATTTTAAGTCTTAAAATTTAAGGCATTATAAATATATATTTATATAACCCACACTTATTGCTTTTTGACATGAATGTATTAAAGGTTTTTTAATCAGTGAAATAAGATTTTCAAATTTTTTTCATTCAAAACCTCTTTTAAATTATTAAAACCTGTCACAATTATGTAGTTTCCTTTACAATATAAGAACCTGAATGAACTCCTGCTCTCCTCTTCTAAATAAAAAAAGGTGCTTTATTGTTTGGCATTAAATACGTTTCTCGTAGTTATCATTCTTGCTGTTTGTTACCTCGTCTTCAATAGATATTTTCACTTGTTATCTCTTTCTAATCCGAAACATAGACTATCCCTACGGTGCTTAAACCTTTGATCTCAACATTCACGTCGCTATGACACATATTCTTTTGTATAAGAAGAAACCTTCATCCAGTCTAACTTGCTGCAACATCTAAAGCCTATTCATTAGAAGGCTTTTAACACTATCATTGGAGCATCATGAACTGACGTGTGTTGTTTTTTCTTCGTTCTCGATTCCAAGGTATACACACTTTTTTTGTGTCTTTCAGCTGCTCGCTAAAAAAGTCCGACAACATGTAATTGGCTTACTGTAGAATCCTTGTTGCAGAGAAAAGTTGCTTTTCCCACGGCTGTAATAATTTTAGAATTTACACTTTGAAAATAAATTTGCTGATTTTGGCATTTCCTCTCATTGTGGTCATTATAAACTATGCTTAATTTTAGACATGCGGGAACGTGCATTAACACAAGATAATTATTGTGATGGTTTTAATTTCCTCACCATTAAATGCAGAACTGAATGTTTTCTTTATACTTTTTTAAGATATCGTGAATTTTTCCTTAAAATGTAAATTCTTTTTGTGAGTATTTCATATTAATACTTTTTCGACCATTGTCCGTATAATTCTTTTTTTAAATTTAATAAAAAGAGTGTAATTCATTCATTTTAACCAGGAAAAAATCAAGCAGTGGTCTTTAAAAAAATATGTTCTATTTTTCCGCCCAAATAAAAATAGCGAAAAGGATTTTAAACTCTCAATTTATTTTAAAATTGCGTAATATTTAAAAAAATCTTCAAAGTTTTATTAATTAGTTAATTTAATGTTAATTGTATCTGTATTATAAGATAGCTCGCATTGTTTTATCGTACCATGAATAATTTTTCATATTTTTAATCTCATAAAGAACATTTCTTAGAATGGGCTCATCTTATCTGATAAATTATACAATTGATGATATTGTTTATGTGTATCGCAAAGATAACTCCAAAAAGCTTTCATCTGGATGGTTGAAATTTGGTACACGGTCTCTACACTATAAATTTGCTGATTTGTATCAAATTTTGAATAAATTTTATTCAGAAGAAATCCTCTGTCTGGCTGTTCGAATGTAATTTAACAGGATAATTACAAAAAAGAAGACAGCTAGGTAGATAAAATTGTATACAAAGACACATTTTTTAACATCTATTTTGTAGACACGTTAAATTTTCAGACATATCCAACTATTGGTTGACAACCTATCGGACTGTACTTTCAGAAACATGTAAACACTGTAATTCAAAAACGCAACGACTGAAATACATCAAATTAGGTATGGGATTTTATTACAAGTGCAGTTTTGTGTTAACATTAGTTTCCATCAATAAACATTTGAGGAAAACGTGCCTAAAACACAATTTTTTTTCTGGATACTGTTAACGCCTACCATGAATTAATCTTAATCGTCAGATAAACCGCCAAGGATAACATTATAGATTGAGTAAAAATGTTAAATTAGCTCCCAAAATTAATATTTTATAATTATTGTACGTATGAAATATTAATTTTGGTGTCTTGTAAGGCTTTCTCTGGCATGGCAAGTTATTAGAGAATATTCCAGAAAGTGTGTTTTTTTCGGGAGGGGGAGGGAACACCCTCTCTGGTTTTAACTTCAACACTAGAGCCGATAAAGAGCATCCTAAAGCGATTATTTAAATGCAGGTTTTTTCTTCTTCGTTTTCACATGTTAAGCATAAAAAAAGAAAGCATTATAATCCCAAAAATATTGGAAGATTTTGATAAATATTCACATTAAAAAAAAATTCCCCATTTTTTTTCACAACTATTATATTATCTGAGATTAAAAAATATTTGGAAACTTCATGGGTGTGCAGATATTTCATAGAGGCAACAAGCTGGAATTGTGACATTCAGTCTTTACTTCAAATTTGTAAAAAAAATTCAGGATCTGATTAGAATCTGTTGGTATTCTATACCCCCATTTGATAGTGTACATAGAAATTCGATAATTTATAAAAGTAAAAAGTTATTTGAATAACAAATTTGGCATATGGTTTTATTACTAGAATCTTTCATATGTGCCTAATTTTGGGGTAGATTTGTGTACAAAACCGATATATTTATTCTTCTGATATATTTATTGAGGAATGACACTATCTGGATAAGTGAAATTTTGAAATACGATCTTGAAACCAAAATTGTAAATATATGTTAAATTTTATGTTCCGTTTTTTATTAAAAATGAATCCATAATACGTACTAGATTTTCTGTATAAAATGTGTCATATACGAAAACGTTGAGCTGAAAACTCGTTTAAAGATTGAAAAACTGATTGATTTTGAATCAAAATGTTTGATATATCATTTAAAAATTATTTTTTTATTACGGCCTTTTTATGGTTTTAATAACAAATTTCACTCTTATTATTATTTTTATACAGTTAATATTTATTTCTAAATATTTTTATAGCGATTTTTTTTTATAAAACATTATAAATAATAAAAATTATTTTCAATTTTCTATGATCTTGCATAGATTATTTTTATTTTTTACCCCTTTAATACTCCTTGCAGGAAGCGGTTTCTATTTATGAGTTATATCCAATAATTGTGTTTTATGTGTGCCCATGTGGTAATAATTTCATAGTAGATTCGACTCATAACTTCAACAATCAATCCAGGAAGTCTATAAATCATTTATTGTTGTTTACATCTCTCACGATTAAATTTACTTTTTCGGGACAATCCTTTTCGAAATAACTTTGAAGAAAGGGAATATCTGCCTAATAACACGTCTCAGAAACCGAATCGTCCGGTAATTCTCTTTCTTTTGTACAATTTATCCGTTAATCAGAATGTAGGCCGCAGTTTTCATTTCATAGAAAACTTCTATTAACTCTTGTTTCCAATGAATTAACCTCCTCACCTGCCTCAGAATCATCAAAATAACGGTTGGGTATAATAGTGATAGTCCGGAAGTGGTTTTCAACGGAATTATTGAATGAAAGGGAAATGATATCTGAGGTAAATAAGAAAACTGAATTCATATACTGAAACCATTCCTGTGGACTTCCTTTTTTTTTTTCTTCCCTTCACTAAATTATTTCATAGTTCAGATTCAAAAACTTCATCCGTATTACTTCCATAATGAAATATTTGTCTCAACAATTTGGGTTTTCGTCAGACTGGGTTTTATCTTAAAAATCCGGTTTCTGAAAATGATTTTGTTTGTGGTTGCTGAAACAAAAGCTAAGATGAAGCTATAAGTTCAACACATTGTAAGTTAATGTGTGTCACGTGTTTTTTTTTCCCCATTCTAAACACTTTGCTAGAAGCTTGGGCTTTCTTGTCATTTCGTAAGCATATAAATCATTGAATTCTATTTTTATATCGTCTTATAGTTTATGAAATATTATCATAAAGTACGAAGTTAAATATCTTTTATCTATAAAGTAAGCAGTCAGGTACCTCTTATCTATGAAGTAAGCAGTTAAATATTTTTATCTATAAAGTAAATAGTTAAATATCTTTTTTTCTTTGAAATTTTGATTTATATAATTTTAATTCAGTAATTATAAATAATATTTTAAAAAATTAATCAATTGCAGGTTATCAATTTAATAATTTTAAATAATACTTTAACAGCAAGTGTCATAATCCACTTTATGCCTTCAAACGAACATCAATTCATTGATTGACTGAAGTATTTTTGAAGTACCTTTTGAATAATTATTTTCGACTTTACTTTTATCGATAAACAAAATATTATTTAACTTTCATTGGCATAATCAAAAGCATCTATAATCTGTGCATTTTATATTGAATGCATTTATTGGCCATTTTTTTAGTAAATATGGATATAGAAAAATTATGGCATTTTGCCTAAAAGTTATATGATAATCTGTGTAAATCAGTAACATAAGTACCTTAAATTCACTAAATACATATTCAATGAGAAAATATTTCGTATTTCAGATTCAGAATTTCCAAGATATCTACTGTCCATATTGACCAAACAGCGCTTAAAGTTGGGATTATGAATATAAAACGATATTATAGTTTTTGTGAATCAGTAATTTACGTACCTTATATTTCATTAAGCACTTATACAATGCAAAAATCTTTCGCATTTCAAAAAATAAGTTGGTATTTCTCTGACAAAATAGCACTTAAAGTTTAAATTATGAATATAAAGATTATGAATGTAATAAACGGTCACATTCCAAACTTTAAAATAACTAAAAATATCTTTATATTTATTTTTAGATTTTAAAGTTTGGAATGTGACCGTTTATTATATTTTTAATCTATCAGGACAAAAGTATTCGCAGTTTATGCCTTTCGTTTAACAATAAACATTAAAGTTATTGTTATGTTTTAAATTTATTTTGTCTGTGTAATACAAAATTTTTAAATAATTATAAATTAAGAAGAAGCAAAATATTTCAAGTTTTCTATGGCGGAAGCACATGAATTATCCAGAATTAATTAAACAGCACATCTTACGCATATAGAAGTATCTTATCATTTTTGATTAATATTAAAAATCGTTTTATTATTACATTTGACACATGAAGTGCGCACTGTAGAATTTGAAAAAAAAACTCTTATACATATGGAAAAGGAATCGCTCTATTCAAAAATGATAATATCTATAAACAGTGTATCCAAAAGGAATCTTCCTTTCACATCCACAATTATCATTTTGTTTATCTTTGGCACAACCGTCCGCGCTTTTATCTTCACGTTATTTTTTCTGTTGTGTCTGATCCCGTTGTCGGTATACGATAACGTTTCTTTAATTATCGTGCATTGTGCCCGTGAGCCTGACTACGTCCTACATTGTATCCGGCTAGGAAGCATGACCTTGACCCTTGCCTTGGTTGAAGAAGTATCAGACGGGTCTGTGCATGAAGATTGCTTCTATGCAGCATTAAGTTTCTCGAAATGGGTTTCATACACCTTTCGTTTGATGAACTCTGCATTAAAAAAAAAAGGATCAGAAGAGAAATACTTTGTACCATTAAGGGGAGGGGAGGGGATATTCGAAGGACAATGAAGGCCGAGTGGTTTCTTTTTCCATTGTTGTTTTGGGAGTCAATGACAGAAGTAATTGTGTAAAATCAAATGCCCTGAAATGAAAAACTGTGAATGTGCACTTCAAAAAGGAAATCAGTGAGTTAAAGATGTGAACAGCATCTCATAATACTTTGATAGTTGGAAATGTTATATAAGAATGATATAAATGATCTAACAAAAAGTTAGTTTGTAGTTAAAAGGCTAAGTTGTTGTACAACTTAGACTGATACTAAGGCAAAAATTTGAAATTACAGGTTGAAAAACAGGGAACAATATTGTTAATTCGCGTTTGACTATCAGTTTCTGACTGATGTAAATATTTTTGAAATCTGATTATTTCAGATATTTTTAGAACTTATTGAACAAAAAAGTCTTATATAGTGTAATTTTTTCTTTCTTTTTAAACCTTTTAATAATAGTTTCATTTTTGAATTTTTAAATTATTTTATCTAGCTAGAATCATAGAATTAATTTAAAATGCACATTATCGAAATTTTAATTATAAATTATTACAAATACATACTAAGAAATATAGGTAGAAGTCTCATTGGTGAAATCTTAAAAGTTACATTATTTATTACCAAGAACGAAAAGTTGATGGTAAATTAGTGAGATATAAATTATGTTAAAGAATAAATTAACTACTTTCTAAGTTTTTTTAATAAAAAAAAACAGATTTTAATTCCTATCTTTTATCCATAATTTTATATACCTTTCAAAAATATTCCGAATGTTTTAATCACGAGTATACTGTTGTCAACATTCCCATCTGTTATATTCCAATAAACCCAGTCCCAGAGGGAAAGAGATTATTAATTTCCTTGCGAAACTGACAAAGAAAACAAATTTTTCGTTTCAAACTGAAGTTGATTCACTGATGTTATCATTTTATTTTTCTATTTCTTTTCTCTATCCATAATTTTTCCCGTTTCGAATTTTTTAATGGTATATTGTAAAAACAGGTAATGAAAGCATTAAGGAGATATGTAATTTTATATCTTGTCATTAATTAGATAAAACATATTTCAAAAAAGTCTGGTGTAAAGGAATATGAACTCGAATTATTCATGAAGTACGGGAATTAAATCTTTTAAAAATATATTAATATTTGATAACTTCAAAAAATTCAATGTTAAAATAATTAAATATCGTTAATTGTTTTTTTAATTCCCAAATTGTGTGCGTTGAGATTTAATTCTACTACAAGAGATTAATAGCACTGGAATTTCGTGAATATGAATAAATGTTGATAAAAAACGTTTTAAAACTTGATTTTATAACCATTAATTTCCACGACAATAAAATACCATACATTGAAGAATTTGATATAATATTCTTATGCATTGCATTTATATCTTAACAAATTATGATTGTTACGAATTACAATATTTAAGGAATAGGTGACGCTGGGTTTATTCATTTTCATTTGTATGTATTCTGTATTCTTTCTTGTGTATTCTGTAAAAACCCCGTGCATTTAACAACATGTGGTTTGAGGCTTCTGGACTCTGTGTTTTAACAAGGATTCTCAAGATATGTATGCTAGTTGCTGGGATTGAGACCCTTACAATGTTTATTGCAAAAAATACGCAACTTAAAAATGTCAACTACCAAAGTTAACAAAAAAGCGATAGAAGTAAAATAATTAGTAATTCGTTGATGCAAACCTTATAGTATGTTAGAGTCTATTAAAATAATGTTGTATTTTGCAACTACATTGATTATATTTTTTAAAAAATTAAGACGAAATTTAGATACAGGATAATAGTTTGATAAATTATTTAAAATATTTCTTTGAAATTAATTTCTGATATTTATTGTTTTGTAAATTAGGAAGTGGAATTTTTACGATATGTTTGAGTACCATATGGTGTGATTAAGAACATTTACCGCAGACTGAGTTTTTACAAATTCCTTATTAATTTTTATTATATCCTTATTATCTTTCCTCATTTCCTTTGATAAACTATTAAGAATTTTATTATATTTACAAGTTCCCAAAATAAAAAGCTTCAATTTTCATTATAACATAAAATGGTAAGCATATTAATTTTATGTTATAAAATATTATTTAACTATAATATTTATTATTATATATTAGTATTATTATTAATTTTATGTTATAAAATATTAGTTAATTATAATATTATGTGTAAAAATCTTGAAAGCATCAAGTAAGTTATCTATTTTTTATGTAATACTTGGTATTTTTCCTATTCCATCTCTTTCGTTAAATCAGTGGCATAAAATAATAAATTAATTATCTTCACATGTTGCAAGCAATCGTAACTTTCTATATCAAATTAATTTAGATTTGTTGCAGAGTTTTTCTTTTGTCTTGATTTCAACCATAATTTATGCGTTATTATAAATTAAATTGCACCTTTGTGAATTTCGAAAAAACATAAGTAAAGTCCCTTGCTTATTATTTTTTTTTTCAATTTAATAGTTTTTATTGAAGTAAAAACTATTAAATTGCTTTTCGATTTTATTTACATAAATAAATGGCTAAATTCTCCAAAAACAGTTTATTGAATTCGCATTCGTCTCATATTTTTTTCAAGTCTCATTTGAAATTTAAGATTTGGGTACCCAAAAGTTTAACATTCGGTCTTTTCCTCCTTTTTATTAAAATGTATTACTTCTCTAGAACTTAATCGTTTCAGTGACCCAGTCAGAAGCTTTAAAAACAAACCGTTTTAGATCAAATCTTAGAGCTTGATACTGAATCGTGATTAAGCGTGTATAAAAAACATTGTTTATAACTGCTGTAGATGTTACACTATAATAATGTCTTAGAATGCTTCATGTAGACTGTGATGAGGAAAAATTCTTATCAGTAAAAATTATTAGGTGCATGTTGCATACATTACGATCTAAACTTTCAGCGCAAGATCTATGTAGATTAAAACTATAAATTAATTTTTTTTAAACATCTGTACCTTCTATGGCACGAAAATGGTTTTCTTTCGCATATGTAACTTGAAACAAAAAGTAAAAGATAATGCCTCAAATTAAAACTCTATTTAGGTTATCTTCCTTAAAAGAGAAAGAAAAAAATCTATCATCATTTTAAAACTTTCATTATTTTTTTTTCGATATCTAAAAACATTTTTTAAAAATGCGAAGAAAATGCTTTAAATGGGGTTTATGCAAATATAATTACATTCTTGGTATTGTTTAAACTGGAAATTTTTTATTCAGTTATCGGTTTCAGTTTTTTTTTTAATTATTATTTCTTTATTATTCTAAATTTGACTTTTAAAATATTGTCGGATTTTTAAGAGATTGAATTCTTAATTTTAGACATGGGAACGTACATTTACACAAGATAATTTTTGTGAAGGTTTTAATTTCTTCACCGTTAAATGCAGAACTGAATGCTTTTTTAATGCTATGCTTTTTAAAGATATCGTGAATTTTTCCTTAACCCTTTATTTACTGACGGTACTTGAAAGTACCATTGAAATCTAGCTTATATCTTTACTAGATGATTATTTTTGCTGATGGTACTCTAAAGAACACGGAGAATGTAACCCAAATAACATGAAGTTAATATAAGAGAAAAGTAGGAATTAAAAATATTTAATTAATAACTAAATTAATTATATTTCTGTTAATTACATCTTTTTTCTTAATTTCCCTGGGATTTTTCTGCAAAGAAAACCAAGCTACTAGTGCAAAAATGAAGTTGAAAAATTGCTAGCAACATAATTCAGTAAATAAAGGGTTAAAATGTTAATTCTTTTTGTGAGTATTTCATGTTGTTACCTTGTTGCACATAGTCCGTACAATTCTTTTTTTTTAAAGCTTTATAAAAAAGAGTGTAATTTATTTATTTTAATCAGAAAAAAAAATTGTATCGAAAAGCATTTTTAGATACAATTTTTTTTTTTTTTTTGTATCTAAAAACATTTTTTTAAAATGTAAAGAAAATGTTTTAAATCGGGTTTCTGCAAATATAGTTACATTCTTGACATTGTTTAAACTGGAAATTTTTATTCAGTTATGGGTTTCAATTTTTTTCTTGGTTTTTATAATTTTTTTATTAATCTAAATTTGACTTTTAAACTATTGTTGGTTTTTAAGTGATTGAACTCAATTGTTTTGCTATAATTTAGCCAATCACTAATGACGTTATTCTGCCATTTTTTTATAATGCTTTCTGTTAGCCTTCTTTATTATAATAGATTTAATTTCCTATTATTATTACTATCCCTTGGTTGGGACACCTCAACTATGGGAATGAGAAACTTTCAGTATAAAGGTACATACAGAAATAATGTGGTTCTAGCAACCCCCTACTAATGACGTGAAGAGCCTCCAATGGATGGGAGTTTGCCGTGACCAGTGACAGTCTATAGAGCTCAACCATAGTTTCAATTTATGCCTCCTCGACTTTGCATTTACTTAAAAGTTTCACGTGCCTTTGAACTGGCCGGAATAGTTGTTTATTATCATTATAAATATTATCCCTGCTACCGAATGAGAGAATATGAATTGTCTTATGTAGTGATTTTCTTTATGTGTTCTGGCAGTTGATAGAATGATCCTTTTGTGAAAATAAATGCAAATGCTGAAAATAAAAACTAACATACATAAAATTAACTGTGTTTGCTACAATATAGCTAACTATGTTGAGCTGCAATTTTATTAATTACACTAAAAATGTAACTTGTCGCTAGTAACTTTTTTTAAAAATAAAATTTATAAAATTTTGTTTATTTTATTTCAAATTTCATTGTAACATCTTGAGAAATATGATTCTCATTTATGTGAATCGTTAGCTATTTGCATACCCCCTCCCTTTCTTTTTATTTCTCTGAAGAACAAGGGTAGACTAGCATTCGAATGGGATTTGGCATTATTTTAAGTGCATTTGTCATCAAAAAATAGTCTGTATTTGACGTGTGCTATGCATGACATTTTTCATCCTTTCTTTCTTTCCCTTTATTTTCTTTTTCTTTCTTTTTTTCCATTTATGGAACTTTTAAATGTGTTAACGCATGATTTTATTGTTAGTTAATCATATTATATTAGGGTTTTTTGGGGGGTTGGGCGTGGAATGGGGTAGGAGCATTCGTCCTTTCTTTAATTTGTGTATGTTGACACTGTTTTCATTTTAATTTTCTATTAAGAAAACTTTGAATGAGTAAATAGAGTGAAAATTGAAAGTATTGCCATGAATGTAATGCAAAACGTTTAGCTGGAGTGGGAATAGGTGTGGATTTTATTGTAAGATATGCTTGGATTCCATCAAAATTCCTAAAAACAGTAGCTCTTGTCAAGTTCCCAAATCTTTGAATTTTGGTGAAAATGCTGCTTTATTTCTCCCCTTTCACTTTCCTCTTGTATAAAAGCACCGACTATAAGAGGGGCGTTATCGCCAGAAGCACTCTTCATCGTTCCACTCTCCCTCCCTTTACTTTTTTCCCTCCTTCTGAGTGACAGGTAACTAGAAAATGGAATAGGGCGGCGCCGCAGACCAACCCTGGAGATGGATGGAAAGTCTGCTCTCAACCCCCTATTTAACTACTGACGCTCTCCGAAAGGCCATTGTTTTATCTAAAAGTGTCATCTTTTTAGTCAGCTGTTTTTTAATAATGATGCTGCTGCTGAAAAGTGCTGTCTGCAGTGTACCATCAAAAATCATCTTTTAAAAAAAGTAGTCTAATGAGAAACAGTTTGTAGGATCACCCATGCTCTCATTTTAAAAAACTTGGAGATCTTTTATAATATTCATTGTGCGTAGCATCTTTTGAGATTTTTAATAGTCTTAGAAAATCTGAATTTATTTACTATTGCAGTGTGGTT
>JAPMOQ010051511.1:554087-576333 GCA_026543055.1 Argiope trifasciata
TTCATTTGTCTGTCTCCTACTATACATATTTGTATATAAAAAGATTTAGGCATACGTATACATATGCTGAAATCTGTTTTATACTTCATATGTCTGTTTCCTACTTTTAATAATTTACAATTTATTAGGACGGCTGGGATGTATGGAATAAATTGAATAGTATTATGCTGTGATATGGGGCTAAAAAAGGTCGATATACTAAGAAAGTGAGACTAGAAAAGAATTGCCGATCTTTTCATTCAAAAATTTGATGATCGGCTTTAGAATTTTTTTAGATAACCGGTTCAGAAACTTACAATAAATAGCACATAAATCTTAAATTTTTTTTTCTATTTCTGCTTTATACTTTATATTTAAAAGAGAAGGAAAAGAAAATGTCCTTTTCCATCACGGAGAAAGAGCGAACGTAATACACAGTGGTAATTGGGTCGTAAATTGCGTTCCATTTCTAAGAAAGTTCAAAAATGACAGGGATGAGCGCGCTACCCTTCGCACGGGTGATAAGTTGCGATAAAAATAAGTAAATAATAAATAAATAAAGTAAATAAGGTTTTTCTTTTTCTTTTTTTAAATAGATGCTGTTGCGGCATTGAAAGTAAACATATTTTTTTATCTTTTTTCTTATTTATTTTTGTTGCCGTTCTTTATTTAGGGAGTTTTATACCTTTTCAACCTGTTTTCAAGTGAGCCAAAAAATATTTTTCTAGAAAAAAAAAATTGTGTGTGTGAGTGTGCCTGTGTTTTATTACAGATGGATTATACGCTTTAAGAATATTTTTTCTGGTATTATCAATAGTACGTGAAACAATGATTTTTTTCAGGGTTTACAAAGAATAAAAGCAAATCTAATTATGTCTTGGATGATTTTTTTCAATGAGGATTATGAGATTTTAATCTTTTATTTTTTTGATTAAACTATTATGCTTAAGGTAAAGTACTTTGACGACAATCTATTTTAAACTCATTATATAATGTCAACTCGTTTGACAGTACCATTTATAAATGCACAAAGAAAATAAAACAAAACGTTTTCTATCAATATTTAATGCAATTTTTTAAGAGCTGTTTTTGTTTGGGACTGCTGTGGAATTAATTTATTTGATATTTCCATGAATTCTCTTTGACTAATCATGAAGTCTTTAAGATAATCAAAAGCTATTATTGCTGCATTTTATGAAATGATTTATTTTATCTGAATTAGATCATACCATATGTAGCATGAATTCGTGATTTAATTCATTTATTTCATTCCAATTTGAAGTTAAATTGTTTGAAATGATGAAGTTTTGAATATTTTGCAGACTAGGAATAAGATATCTACGCTCTTAATTTCTAAATTTGAATGCATCTATTTTTTCAGTTCATATTGAATTTCACCAGCATAAGTTTAATCTTTGATTTTTGATAATAGTAGAAATTAAAATCACCCGAAATTTGTGAATTTTTTTTTCTTATGTATTTTTGACTGAATAATAATATTATGTAGAATAACATTTCTTGAAATATGAGACTAATTTTATATGAAATGAAAGGACAATTCTTATGACAAATCTTAAAATTACGTCATTGCTTAAATCTCTTCATAATTCGGCAGGCTTTTTTTTAAATGTGACATTGTGTTTTTACAGAGAAAATATTTAGGTACGAATTACATATGAATATTTTTTCTACGTATGAATAGGTCATTTTAATGATAATAAATCATGAATACAATCAGTTCAACATGTTATTCGAAACAATGCACTATGTTACAGTATTCATTTTACATATTATCTATCATCATTTATATTTTTGAACTTCTACTCAGTTTTTCCATGGTGAAATCTTTTCCGAAATGGTGCTATTTTACATTGTCAGTATGAAAATAGATAGAAAAAGGCTCTAATAGTTAGTGATAAAAAGAAATTTTGCATAAAATCGCATTTTTTGCTTAAAATCATATTTTTTTCTGTAAAGACTGCTGTACAGATAAATTCAAAAATCAAAAAAGTTAAATGTAAATATATAATTAAAAAATAAAGCAAAAATTGCATCTAGAAATCGAGGACCTACAACATACGCGTCATTCAGGCTGTTCAAAGTAGATATCTACTGTGTAAAGATATTTGTATAGATAAACTTAAAAAGCAAAAACTTATCTAAATACAAAATTTAGGGCTAATCGTTGGAGAATTTTTGGGTATACACGAAATAAATAAATTTACTCAAGAATTGCTTTTTGAAAAGAAAGAAAAGTTAAATAACAAATATTACAGAGGGATAAATAAATCGTTAAATTAATTCAAAGACATCGATTCAAATTACTTAAGAAATTAAAATCTGCAACTTTCTGTGCAGATTGATGATTTTAGATTGCCAAGAAGATTGCGAAATACTTACTTTTTATTATTTTCTGGTGTTCACCAAATATTTTAAAGTCATGATAAGAGCAAACTCTTATACTTCAAGGGGGGAACCTGTCAGCAGATGACTGCTCTTTTGATTTATAGTTGAGATGCCTGAAATTAGCTGTAACTTTATCTAACTGGAGCAATAGCCGACCAATTGATCGATCTATCGATAGCAATCATCAGCAATTTTCTATCGACTTGGATAACACCTGAGTTTCCAAATACATTTCGTTGATCCCACGTTTCAGATGTTACATTCGTTGGAACTGATAACGTTATTACGAGGCATCTGAAATGCTCCTTTAATTAAGTGCTGAAAATTGGAGAGAGGTACCACTTTTGTTTTTGGATCAATCGCAACGAAAATAGCTTGGTCAGCGGACTTCAGTGTTAAGTGTTTGATTGCTGAAATCTTTTTGGTGTGATTGAAACGTTTCCATTTCGTTGATGGAACTTTTAGACATGTGAGGCGTGGTGCAGTAAAAGTGTGTACCGGCAATTCATCGAAATTCGTAGATTAATGAAAATTGCTATAATTATATTTTTTTTCACAGAGACTATAGCTCTTGCCTTCTACTATATATACAAATGTGTGTCCTTTAAAATGACAAACTACATATTTAGAGAAGCATGTGTGCGAACCAATATTCAGTTTCTACCAAAAGATGATTTGTGATACATCTGCTGTGATTATTACGTGGCATTTTGTCTTCAATTAATTCATCGCGTCTGTACCTTCAAGTTGTTCTTTCAACAGTTTGTAGCCAAAAATTTAAGTATGAACGCATGCGTAGAACCGAATTATTGTTTTTCGAAGTTGTTATAATTAAGATGTTATTTGAATTTAAGTCATTGGATTCATGTCTCTAAAACTGCTTTTAATTTGTATCATGCAGAAATAATAAAGAAATATTCTTAGATGGCTTTTTTAAAATATTGTATTCTTCATTTTTGTTTGTTAAATTGTAACAGTTATTAACAACAGTGTAGTTCCGCAATATTTAAACGAAATAAATACTCATTTAAAAGATTGTTTTGGTTTTCTTATAACTTCTTTAACTAAAACATCTAATATTAGAACATTTAACAATTATCATATTAATATTTTTGGTAACTACATGATTTCCGGATTGTATTGTGTTTCCAAAATAAATTCCAATGCTGATTACAAAAGATAAAAAAGAAAAACAGCCATTTAGTCATTTTGACTTCATGTCTCTGGCCACCTGAGAAAATTCATGACTCCAGTTGCGGGTTAAGGGAGAAAGATTTATTTTCACTATCCTACCATTTCTTGGTAGTTCTTTTTTAACTTAAATTTAATTTTTATATACAGCTAGGAAATACAAAAGTCAATGAAAACCGTCATTGCAAAAATGAATGAATTAATAATCATTATTATAAATCTTTAATGGTCAAAAGTTTATTTATTTATATTATCAAGTATTCTTATTTTTATATATAAATCAAATAATTGAATAATAATGGCAGTTATATATGATATGTTTTGAAATATCTTAATTTTAAAGCTATATATTTGGAAAATTTCATTTCTCATTTAATCTGATTCACTCCTTATTTCTCATTAAATCCAAAATTTATTCCCTTGTTTAAATTACCTCTTCGAGTTTCTTTTATCTACCCAATACCTTTTACCTAGTTGGAGCTTCACTCTTTAAAAGTCCATTTAGAACGTTAAATAATCCAATTAGGCTCAATATTGCATTCCACTGAAGCGAGATCCTCACCCTTTATATTTCTTTCCTCCCTACTCTTGCTCTTAAAAGACATTTTGCCATTTCGACCCTCTTTTGCAGTGATTCTAATTGATTTTCAAGCTATTTTATAGGTATTAAATAGCATGGAACATTTCCTAGCATTTAGAACGTGAATATAAATTATAATTAAGATGTTATTTGAATTTAAAGTCATTTTTAAATCGAGAAATTGCTTTCTTTATATGTAAAATGAATAATCGAATTTCTGTGGATTACACTGTGTCGATTTGCAACATTGTATGTTTGAATTTTTTTTGTGTTTGTTATACAGGTAAAGATATTTATTAAATTTTGTTTCTTCGTGCATTAATATTAGATAATTATTTTATGTATATATCACTTATTCGGGAAACTATATTAGAATATGAAAATATGAAAGATTTATACTAAAATAATTAAGCATTTTAACAAATTTACTTTTTTTATCCTATGGATATCTTTTCTTTTATATTAAATTGGTTTCTATGTTCAAAATAAATATGAAAGAAAGACTTAAACAAACAACATCGTTGGCCTTTTATAAATAAAATAATTTTATTTTTATATTCTTTAAAATTAAGATATCTTCGAATAGAAACAAAACTATCTATTTTTCACTCTAATATCCACTGATCTTTCACTTATGTGATATTCTGAACCTGCCTTGAATAGAAACATCGAGAGTCGTTCCTAAAAGAATGTTTTGTTAGGAACAAAATAACAGTTTTTCTGTTTATAATCTCCTTTTTCAGGCCAAACCCATTCACCATCAAATCCTATTTACAACGCAATATTTACTTAACTTTCTCTTCTAGTACCCTATTGATCCCCTTACCTGCAATCCGAAAAGCTCTAGAATTTTATTTTCTATATATATCCTTTATACAAAGAAGAGGTCCAATCTTGGCATAGCAAAAAAAGTGCTTATATTTATTTATTCCCCCAAAGCATTGTGTAAGTTGGTTAATTTCTAAGGTTTTGTTGGAAATGCTGTGTTCAATTTCTTTCTTGGGCAACTTTTTCAACTGTAATTTGACTCTGCGGGGGATCCTTTCACGTTCTTAATCCGATGTTTCTTCCCCAATTTCTTATTTTTGAAAAATATTTTATTTGTTGTCGCTGGTGTTGAACTTCATCGAAATGCACCCATGACTCAGTTTAGCTGGTAATAGGATTTACATAGCTCTCTCGTGGGAAAATTTTATTGAGGATTCGTCCAAGTTATTTTTAAAAGATTTTATTTATTCTCTTGTTTTATTGATGCTTAATTTTTTCAGTAACTGCATTCGACTTACAGTTATTTTCTGCTGAATAATGGGGATAAAGATTTAAATGTTGCGAATTTTATTATTTTTGAATACGACATAGAATAATAATATATTTATGTTATTTTTATTGTAGAAGTCGTTTTTCTGTCCTTTTTTCCCCCATCTTTTATGAGGAATCTTAATAACTTTTAGTTCAATGTTTTCTTCATATATTGATGATGAAAATTTCAAATAAGTTCGGATTTATTCATGATAGGGTGACAAACTGATAAAAAAAGTAAAATTAAATCAATTGCATCATTACAACTTTGCATCATGAATGACATCATTTCATAACCTTTTTAAAAGCTATGCTAATATATCAAAACATACTTTTCTTCCCCCATACTCTTCTTTTTCGTTTTAAGAATTGTTTTTTCTAACCAATTAAAACTGTTTAAAACTTTTTTAATCTGAAAGATCAAATTTTCATGATGTGTCAGATATTGCTCTGTAATTAACTTACTATACGTTTTGGGAAATACTGATAAACTATAACACTAGAACTACCTTGACCGTCATTTTGACGGTTTTCAAATTTTATGCAGTAAAGTTTTCACAATATGCTGGGCACAGTAAATAGGCAATTATGGCCGAAAATAATTTATTTACACAATTTAAACATACATTTAACATTGAAGATCTCACACGAACAACACTACACACAACTCTTAAAAAAGGGACTAATATTATTCTAACTCCTGAACGTAGCTAGCTTTGCGCATGCGCAGCTAACTAGCATCCCTTCTAAAATTCCTTAGGGGATTATTGTACGGCTGCTGATCTGCATGTTACAGCAGGACGGTAGATGAATCTTACTCATGCTTAAAAATTTTGATATAATTTATGTATTGGTCTAGAACTTTGTCATTTTTTTAGTGAAATATAAGAACAATTGCATATTTTTATTTAATTTACATTCAATCATTTAAACTGCTATAATCATTGTGTCCTGTACCTATTTATACCAAGACCCGTCAAAATGATGGTTTTAGCAATTTCGAAGTTAATTATACTTTATGGATCATCAATACGTAAGCACATTTATTTAAACATCGCTTTCAGACATTTTCTGGAAAATTTTACTTACATTTTTCATATGATATTATATTGATTGATCCACATCATTCGGCAACCATAATATCTATTTTATTTCGATTACTATTCAGTTTAAAACTAAAAGCTTTAATTGTATATCCTATAAATGCAAATACAAACTGTTTTTCCTTATCAATAATTAATGAATTATTATATTAAATGAAGTTTTTGCTAAATTATATTCTTTTATTTAATACACTGAGCCAAAAGTTACAATAAAAGCCATGATAATCTAAAACCCATCAATTTGAGAGATATTGTAAAACTTGATATGTATTTAACATCGGTAGATCTAGTGTTAAGTGGCTTCGTCGGTAAAAATATTATTAAACTGATTGATTTTTTTTATTTTTATTTTTTTTTGCTAATGCGTTTTAAAACTATATCTATTCTTAATTTTTATACGACTTTTTTTTTTTGCACAAACACTTAAAAGATACCTATAATGCAAATAATTCAAACCTCCACTATCATGAATAGCAAAAACCTTATCTTCATTTCTTAGCAGTAAAGCCACTCTTTTAATGTTTGAAAGCTTATCTGTCGTTCATAAATAAATAAAAGACGATAATGTAAATTTCCTTCTGATATCACGCTCAAAATGGGATTTAATCTTTTTAAAAATCTTCTAATGATTGTGATATACACATATAAACACATGCATACAAATTTTGATCCATGTGGTAAATCTGTCATTATTAATAATAACGAAACGATGTGATAAATCGACTAATAAATTTGTCGGCTAAGAACCGACTGTTATTACTGTCACTTAAAAAAGGATATCGCATTAATGTTTAATATAGCGCAATAAAATATCTTTTATCACATAAAAACATGCGTTGCACATCTTTAAAAAAGAGAATATTTTATTTGTTTGTTAAAAAATTTTTAAAAAAAATATCTCAACCGACTATTTGTCAAAGAGTCATTTTTAGTATTGACTTGTATGTTCTCAAATGCCTGATAGCTGGTATAGAACACCTGACCATTCGAGGCTGTATGAGAGAGTTGTATGAGAGGCTGTTGAGAGTTAAAAATAATTTTTTTCTCTCTCGCATTTGCCTCCACTCATCGGAATGGGAGAGGGAGGAAAGAATAGTGAAGGAAAAAAATTGTGACCTGAATAATTTTTAACAAATTTTTTATACAGTTTTTAAGTTAAGAGGTGTAATTTTTTTATACAGCTTTTAAGCATAAAATGAAGAATAAAATTAAATTTAACATTAGCATGCACCGTTTCGTTGTTACAGTCTTTTGGGATTTATTTCTTAGACATCAATTAGCTGCCTCATCCGATAATTCTATTAATGGACTTGTGGGATTTAGATGTAATAAATTGCTGTGCATTGCATGTACTCTATTAGAAATCTCTTAAGAAAAAGACTCTTTGTCCCCCTATCCCAGAAAAAAGTTTAATGCGTTTTTTATACGTCTGCAGGGAAGGAGGGAATGAAGGCTGATTATCAATAGTATGGGAAACTACTTTTCAATTAAACTGCAAGCTCATGATGTAGTTTCCCCTTTTTTTAAATTTTATACCTTTTGTGGCTAAATGCTGTTTAACAGCTCCATAGAGCAGAATCATCACGGAATAAACTTAAAATTGAAATTCTTAGTTTATTTTGTTAACTTTTTTATCGTTTGGATTCTCTTTCACATCATTTAATAATTATGATGAACAGATAAAAATTTAACTGTATGTTTATTGGTTTCTGACCCCCCCCCCTCACATGTGTGTGTGTAATATTTTAAAAGTTAACTTAAATTGAATTAATTTCCTAATTTTTAACTCAATTTAACCCATATTAACTGCATCCTAAAAATATTCTCTTATTTCCTGATCCGTTTCCACGTTATCTACTTAATTAATTCAAGAAATGCTTTGTAAAAATGTTTACTCCTAAATATTAATAACTACTACTACTAATATTTACTACTAAAGGTGAATCTCACGGTGAGAGTGATTGATAAAAATTGTTGACCTAAACAAATAGCTTTATAAAAAGATCCCTGCGTTTCCCCTGCTTTGAAAGTCACATGCTCAGAAATCCCCGGGAGAAACTTAAATTTCTATAAGCACTGTAAACAAGATTTTCCCTACCAAATTAAGCTTTTTAAGATCATAGATGAGATGTTCGAGAGCTTCCCCTCTTTACTCGGTTTTTCGTTCTGGTTGTGTGTGTGTTCGTCGCTCTCAGCTTGTTCATAGACATGCCTGCTTTTCTGTGATGAAATAAAACGACGCAACAGCGTCAAAAGTCTCTTCCATGTCTTCGAACCTACCATCTGCATTCAGTAATACTAAATCTTCACACACACACACACAACAATGAAATTTTTAAATTTGATTTAAACTTAGTTGATTTCCAAATTTTTAGTTTAATTTATCCCATATTAACTTCATTCTAAAATGTTCTCTTTTATCCTGATCCAATTTCATTTTTTTTAAATTAATGCTACAGAAATTTTGTTAAATTGCTGAGATCGATAAGTTCCCTCACAGAAGGAGAGATAAAAAATGGTCATTTTGAGGTTTTACATTTTTGATATTTCAAAGTTATGGATATTAAGATAATTCTTAAATATATTAGGTTGTTCGGAAAGTAATTTCGTTTTTTCCCGACAGAGGATTTAATTGTATTTTTCGCATCCAATTTCATACTTAAACCGCAAAATCATTTTATGTTTTAAGAGCTGATATAGCAAGGCTTGAGTGTGAAAAAGTGCAGCTGATTCTTCGCAGTAATTTTTGGATGGTGCCCTTTTAAATATGGAGAGCAATAAACAGCATTTTCGTCATTTTTTTCTTTTTTGCTATATAAAAGGTAAAAATGCTGTCAAGCCAGAAATAAATTAGCCAATATGTGTGGAGAGGATGTGTTAACAGTACATCAGTACCAGAACTGATTTGCAAAATTTTTCCTCCAAATGAGGAGGCCAAAAACCACCTCGATCAGTTTTTTTTACAGCAAAGACCAAAACTTTTATGAGCGTGTAATCATCTTACTACCAAAAATATGGCAAAAGGTATTAGACCAGAATGGCAATTTTATAATTTAATAAATAATTTATTCATTAAACGAAAATTTCTTTTCATTTTGACAAAAAAAACGAAATGACTTTCCGAACAACCCAATATTAAATACAGTTTAAGTGAAAAATAACTCAATTAATTAAGTTAACTAAGTTGGTATTTTTTATTGATATTTACTTAGTATTTTTTGCCAATGAAAACTTGGTTTTAATATTGTCGGTTAAGAACCCTTACATTTAAGTCTTTTATGTTGAAACAGTTTTATTATTTAAGAAATAACAATGAAACGTTAAAACAAACGCACCTTTACTTTATAAAAAGGATCTTGTGTTTACTTCCTGTTGTCTAGAATTTGTTGAGTGAACAGCTGAATTATGTTTTATGTCTTCTGAGTATTACTTAGTGTACATGACTTCATATTGACTGGAACGAGGCTTGTCTATTGGACTTCCGTAAACGAAGGCTAAAAGCAGATTTTATTGCATTCATTTTTATTTCAGTTTTCTGGCTTGAAGAATTTTGAAAAATAATCTGAAATACTTAAAATTGAAACTTCTCATATGTTTTCTTTATTAATGTAATTTATGTAAATTTATGTTGATTACTTGTCAACAGGTAATCCATTTATTCTTTTTAGTCGAATGGATTTTTAACTTCATATATATATATAGAAAATTATAAATATTATGTTCTGTTATAGTGATGATTTTTTATACGCACAGGATAAGAGATTTTCGAGTCAGTTATTTTATGAGCTTTCGGCAATGCGTACTTTAAATTAATTAATAGGAAAAATAATTTATTCAAAATTATCCACTCCTAAGGTATTTAAAAGATTTTATTTTTATTTTTAAAAAATTAAAAAATGCAATTAAGGAATATTGTGCTGCATCTGAATTATGTAATGATTATTTTCAAAATTATATTTGTACTGAACTCCTTGCTAGAAAATGTTTTATAGTTATTATTTTCATATTTATATGGAATTAATTAAAATTTAATCTTGTTGTTCTTAATTGCTTCTTATATAACTTACTATGGTTTGAATTGTTCCAAAAAGGCTGAATGAGAATGCATTTTTTCTTAAAAACAGAAGATGATTCAAAGGTTTAATATACTCTATATTTTTTTATGTTAGTTTAAAGTATTATTTTATTTCAATAATGAAAATATTTCTAAGAAATAGTTTTATCGTATATATATATAATATGACAAAAGTTTAATTTATTTTCAAAAATAATAATTCATTTCTAAATCAAGATTTATAATCTATTTTAAACAAATGAGGTAGATTGTGAAAGCAGAAATGATTTTAAAAGAGTGGTTTTGACTTTAACCTTTGAAAAAATATATTAAATTGAATATAAGTCATTGAATTCAATATCTTATTTTGTTATTAAATAAGTATATATAAAGTAAACAGATAATAATATTAAAGTAAGAAATGAATATAAAGTAGTTCTTTCTTCACCAAAAATAATAATTTCAAGTCGACTGTCTGTTTTTATCATACTGACCATCTTTGAAAACTGGAGTGAAAAGGAAAAAAAAGAACTATGCGCCCTTTATTTGAATAGCAGCATGGGGAGATCTTTTTGTTTTCTTTAGGTGTCAATGTTAAGAGTCCATCCATCACTCTATCTGACTTTCATTTAAAAACCACTTAAGAATCTCCCCCCCCCCCCCCCCCTTCTTCTGCTATGGATAGAAAATAGTAACTGCACTACTACCCTTGAAACCTAATATCGTTTTTTCCAATAACATTCGTACTTTTGAACTACAACTGCTAATATAGTTTTTTTTTCCCGTAGGGATACAGATTATTTATACATCACCTAATTCTAAGTCATTCAGTTTTAAATAAATATTTTTGAATAATTTTAAATTTATTGTTTCATTTTATTAAAATATAGAAAATAATCAATAGCCATTTTTAGATTTTTGTTTATTCATTTGATACAACGATGAACAGTTCAAAGCTTTTTTTTGCCATCATATTTAAAATCTGTATTTGTTATTTAGACATTTCCAGTTACTTTTAGCTTTTTCTGAGTATATCGCATAATGAGAGAAATATGTCTATTTTACGTCTGGACGAATATAGAGTATTTGCTTATTTACGAAGCTGTCTTGAAAACCTTTTGCTGAAATATAAAGTAAATTATTTTTTAAACTCCTTTTTAATATGTAAAATTTTAGATTTTGTGTGTTGGTTTTGTGTTTACGACTTAAATCTGAAATTACCTCTGAGCCACCCTCCCCCCCTTTAACTGCTGACAAATGTCGAAGTTTATATTTGTAATTGTGATAAAAAATTATTTGGTGTGTCAATAATTTGTTTCTATATTTGTACCTCCACATACCACACCACAATTATATATTAGCTGAGTTTAATTTTTCTAGAGTATTTTAAATTTATAAATCCTGTATTCTTTATAGTAGCTTACATTTTTTTCCTCATTTTTCCAAAGAAAATTGAAACGATAAATGCATTGTTTAATTTATTGAAACACATACGGATTTTTAAGCTCAATGTTTATTAGAAACTGTATGTTTTATAAGTGTAATGTGTCACTGAGCGTTCACTTCCTGTTCTATAGACAAAATTCTGTTATTAAATGAGTCTCATTCCAATTGTTAATCATTAATAAAATTAAATAGCTTTAAATACGAATCATATTGCCTATACTTTATCAATTTTTCAAAAAATAAAACTGCTTTACTTGTATAACAGAAATTAAAATTTCAGCACAATATAATGTTTTTCCACTTCAATAATTATATTTGTCTTTCTGTCTTCCGTATTTATTCATTTCAAAAGAAATTTTCCATTTTCCCTACTATACGAACTAGTGCGCTTTCAAGAGTTTTCTTCCGATAAAATAAATTTTCTTAACTGGGTAAACAATTGATATTTTCAATTAAAAAAAACAGATAAAAATCAATTCTTTTTAACAATTTTTCTGTGTGTCTTATCTGAATAAATCTTTTGCATAGCAATGAGTTTTCATCATCAAATCAAAAACATCCGAACTAAACTTTTTAATTTTAAAAAATCTGCGAAATAGCTTGTAAGCTTCTAATCTCAGCAATCAAGACATCCATTTTTTTATATTTTTGTATCCATTAATTTCTGTTATCTCTTAAATCACAAACGAAAAATCTGTATTATCTTTTATCATTAATTACAATCCAAGACCAGTTTCAAAGTGACCCGTCAGCCACAACTACGCCACGGCAAATCCATTACAAACACGCGCTTTTATAACAAATTGAGCCATCATTTTAACTAGCATGTGAATTATTTCTGTGATGGAGTTTGCGTAATCTGGGTGGGCTTTCAAAAGTAATCACCTTCTAATAAGGTACTGGTTCAATATCATTTTTTAAAAAAAAAGAAACAACCCCAACCTCTTCGGTCAGTTGCTATATTTTTCTTTGACGGGTTGGTGCTGAAAGCTTGCGATTTAAAATTGGAATTTCGATTGATGTTCCACCGACTTGTCTCATGAATTGAGGGATGAATCACTTATGTAGGGGTGAAAGGTGACTCTTTGGTCTTGCAATTAGGTCACCATTTCCAACAAGCTCACTGACAAGGTCGTTTCACTTCATTTCGTTGATGCGGGGCTCCTTGATAATTGCTCTTCAATCACTGAAATCGTCTGGAAATAGATCGTGCCGTTTGCCTCTGAGGCAACACCTTTTAAACCGTTATTTCCTATTGGTACTTTTTAAAAATATTGCTTTATAATTTAAGTCATATTGATTGTTTAACAGTACTTTAAAAAATCCTGTTTCTAAGATTTAAAATATTGTAGAGAGAAGAGGAATCAAAATGAAAGTTTAAGTAAATTTAAAATAATTCATTCGATGTTTTTAAATTTTTTGAGTATCACTATTTAATATGCCCATAGAGGCCTCGGTGGCGTGGTGATAAGGTCTCGGCTTCGGAACCGAAAGGTTGCAGGCTCGAGACCCGATTCCACCGAAGAACTGCCATGTAAGTGGGTCTGGTTTACGTAAATCTGTCGGGGCCAAACGTCCTCCCGATGGTGTGGCAGTGTGGAGAAGGGAGTGCCAGCTCAGGTGTCATCCTCGTCATCTGACCGTGGTTCAAAATGACGAGGTCCGTCCCGACGTAGCCCTAATGTTGCTTCTAAACGGGACGTTAATATAATTATACTGATCTAAATTTGAATACCACAACACATTTCAATTTTTTATGAATCTTGTAACAACAGTATAGAAATCATTAATGCAATTCATCTTTATTTCAGCCACAAGAAAAGTTATGAATTTCGACAATTTATAATTTTTGAATAGCTCTTTGTATTTTATAAAGTAGCTGTTGCTATTTGAAAACGTAATAAATATGATCCCTTGTATAAAAATAAATTGTTTTTATTAAAAAGTAATCCCAATTTTTTAATTGATTCCCTAAGAAATCTATGCACTGAAATGTAGCAATTAATTTTAAAAAATAGTAAGTGCTTTAGAATATTAAATTATTCTTCAGAATATTAAATTATCCTAAATATATCCTTCGAAAGAATTCGATACAGATAACTGAATTTCTTTGAATCATCTGTTTCATCCAAATTATAATTGGAGTTGCATTTTTCCAATTTTATGAAATCTACAACAATAAAAATTTATCAAAATACAATAAGATTTATACATAAATTTCTCATTTTTTCCATCGAGATTTTACTGCCGTTTTCGAATGGTTTAGTGATACTTGAATACTTTATAAGATAAATATATCTTTATATGTATATTTTTTGTGTTGATGAAAAAAATTTCTTCATCGTAGATATTTCTGTTAATAAATTATTGACTCTTATTAAAAAAATGCGGTTTGTTATAAATATAATGTAAGCTCTGTTCATTATAAATGAAAAATGTAATCAGAAATCAAGTTTTGTCGCTCGTAATAAATTCATATTCATATTTTCTTATAAATTGGGTCACTCGGCGCGTTATGCTTTTAATTAATGATTCATGCAGCTGTTTGACTTGCAGCATTGATATCAAAGCTTTAACAAAATTAATTACTCCTCTGCTGAATAATTTGAAATGATAAACGTTGCTTTTCTTTTAAATTATTATTCTTCATTGACAATATTTGAATAATAAAAAATGTAAGTTTTACGTTTATTTGTATTGTCATATTTATACAAACAGTATGGTTTTATGTAGAAAAAGGTATTTTGGAGTAATCTGTTTATTTCGATGCTTTTCCCAGTGACTATTTTTTATTATTAATGGTGATTAATAATATATTTATATAGAATCCATCTAAAAAAATATTCGAATACAGCTTTACAGTTTGTTTCGGTAAACGAAAACGTCCAGAATTTTTTTAAGTAATATTTTAATTTTAGAAAGAGATCCACTTTTTAAAACTCCTCAGTTTTACGTAAATTGGTAACTAGAAGAATGCCATATTAATGATGTTAGCAGTGAAAGTTAATTTAATTAAACCCATATTAATAGCAGATTTTAAGCTGCTGTTGTTTCTAAGTGCACTTGTCATTGACAAGACCGCCATTGTGATTTAATTCGAATTGTGTGCCTCTTGTTTTTTTCAGCAGCGCATCCAGGGCCAAGAGTACTATTTAGCTACTAATGTGTCACAAGCCATTTTACGGGGCGGACTTCATACATATATTTCATAATAAAAAAGGCAAAACATAAAATTCATTATTATAAATTGCTAAATATTAGTTGTATGAATTCTAAACGTTTTTTATTAAATCATAAATAAAACTCTATTATATGGCTCGTTTAAACATCTAATTGAATTGCACATGCCGAATCGAACTTGAGAAGCATGCATGAGAGTTTGTAGTCCTAACCACTACTCGAGCCTAGACATACTTGTGCAGGTCATGTATAGCCGTATTAACTGCATAAAAAAGAGGTTTTTTTAAATGTAAAATTACATTTTCCTCCCAGGAAATACACCCATATAGATAAACGTAAAAAGTAAATATAAAATTTTTTCTTAATCGTTAAGAGCCATTTCCGTGATACTTCACAAAATAAATTTATATATACAGAAAAATTACTGAATTAATTAAATGAATTAAAAATCGTTTACATTTAGTTTTTTATGAACTTTATTCCTATCTGTATTTGCGTTATCTGCACATTTCTGAGTTATGCAACCCTTTATGAGTTTAACTCTCATAAAGTGCGCACAATTAAATGTGCGTCGGATGTTCCTCACATGCAATCTTTTTGCTTCGAGCCAAAGAAACTCTGTGTGATGTCTATCTCACAGGACAGCTGTTTTCATTTTAGAGTCGTTAACACGGTTTTCAACACCCAATAAGGCAAGCCATCCAACGTTAGCCGTCATTAAATCCTTTAAACATGCAACTCACCCAGTAAACTCTCAACTTTTGTTATAGGCTTTTTATTCCTTGAACCAGTTCCACGAGTTGTCGAACCCGGTGTGATCCATGTCTCCGATTAGGATGTTGGACGCCCGTTCAGAACATTCGAAGCCAATTTATCATTCGATCCTGACTTGTCCATCAGAACGAGGCCCCACCTAGAACGACCGTCAACTTCACAGATCCTTGCCGATGCTTCATTTTTCATTCACTATTCCATTTTAAATGAGAAGCAGTCTCTCTCTGCGTGATCCTTAACAAAAGGCAGTTGGTTCCTGTGAGAATAAATATGTATCTGTTTTCTGAGAAAAAGAAATTATGTTTTCTTTACATTGACGTTAAGGAATGTATCGTGGATATTGTTATAATCGATGGCATGGAAAATTAATTGGCATTGATCGAGCTGTTGTTGACGCAGTTGGCGCATTTCAGATGTCAGCAGTAGATATAAAGGGTGCGGTTATAGAGAAATACGGAATAAGTCTTTAGGGAAGTGGAAAAAAGTTTTGATTTTTATCAAAGACTAACGGGGATTCTCGTTTATGGGATTTTGATGTAGATTTATGTAAAACATTCAATCTATCTGATGAATGCAGTATGTCAGCAGTTTTATATTACTTATTACTTTTACCATATATGAAGCATGATATAGTGTAAAAATTCGATCTGTAGATTGTATTATTCTTCACGCGTTAAGTTTTCTTGAGTCTAAAAAATGTGCTTTAAAATTTTATGTCACTGTTAGATCGCTGAGATCGCGAAATTATTGCGCTGCTTTCCATCCTTTCATAAAGTAATACAGTATAATAAGAAGAATATGCTATGATTATTGATACGTATTTTTAAAACTTAAAAGAATATTTTCAATCATAAATTTATAAAGTGTTTTAAATTTTTATTAAAATGCAGCATGTCTAAGAAACGCCAAATAATTATGTACTAACCTAATAGGATGTGACAAAGCACATTATCATGTATCTATCGCTTTAAAGAGTTAATAATTACTTTAAAAAATCTACCGAAGTAATTCAGAATATTTCTTTTCATTTTCTTAAACTATTCGTTGGCTGCTGATTTATCTATTTTAAATTATAGTCATCTCACAAAGTCAAAAAAATTATGTTTTCTAAACAATCATTTTAAAGCAGTTTGTAAAAAATAGTAAACGTTTGTTGATTGTAGGTGATTTTTAGAACTAAAATCCTTTGTCTTTGAAAATAAAGCAATTAACTTACAGCCAGCTGAGCTTTTCAATGAAATGGGAAGGTATCAATTTTCTCTTGCTATTTCTATCATCTAGCTAACGATTTCCGTCTTATTCATTTGAAGCACTTTTTTTCTTTTTTAAGTTGTATTCTCTCCACTTTATCTGTATCTAACTTAAGTAAGACAACTGAAAAGCGTAGCTCAAATTTCATTTTATTTTATTGTTTTGAATCGGTTTGTTTGATCATAAAGACGTCTTGCTAGTTTTTAGTTACATATAAAAACAAGCTGTTTTGAAAGATTCTTTGTTCAAGACTTTTTACGTACTGCAAGTTTGCTTTTACGTATGAAATATGTTTTCAAGTCGAAATAATTATATATTTACGATTTAAATAAATAGTTTTTTTAATTCTAATGTCTATTTAAAGAATTACATGAAATTTGAGCTGATTTATATTTTTCTAACATTAGAAATACCGATGTTAAATATATACCTAGTTTTACCACACTTATCAAAAGGACGGGAGTGATAAAATGGTTTTTATTATACATTTTGGCTTAGTTTATGCAAATAAAAAATTATAATTTAACAAAAACAACATTTAATATAATATTTCATTATTTATTAATAAAGAAAAACAAGTAAAACAATTTGTGTTTGTATATATAAAATCTACGGTAAGATATTTTAGTTTTGCATCACAATCGGAATAAAATAAAAATATATAATTTAACAAAAATAACATTTAATATAATATTTCATTAATTATTAATAAAGTTAAACAGTTTGTATATATAAAATATACTGTGAGATATTTTAGTTTTGCATCACAATCGGAATAAAATATATAATTTAACAAAAACAACATTTAATATAATATTTCATTAATTATTAATAAAAGAAAGCAAGTAAAACAGTTTGTGTTTGTATACATAAAATATACAGTGAGATATTTTGGTTTTGCATCACAATCGGAATAAAATAAATCCCCTTATAATAGCTGCCAAACATTTTGGATCAATCATAATAGTTTATTCAAAAAATATAATTCAAAATTTTCCAAAAAATTTCTGAAAGCGAAGTATAAATGAATGCGAATACGTGTTGATGTCCATTGTTTCATGGATGATTATAAAACAGTATGAACTTTGAAACTGCTAAAATCATCATTTTGATGGGTTTGGGCATAAATAGATGTAGGTCATACTTATTGTGGCTGAATGGAAATTAAACACGTAATTGTTCCTATACTTCATTAAAAGTCGTCATAAAGTTGTAGAACAATGCGTTAATTACATTACAATTTTAAGCATGAAATTTAAGCATTTGCATGATCTCAGTGCTTAGTTAATTAATTATGGACATTTTTATTATCTATTGTAATTAAAAAATATTTAATTATTAATATCTATCAGCAAAATAATCATGTTCCTTTTTTCTTCTCTGAAATATTAAGTTTTGTGTCGAATTATGAAGAAAGAGAAAGAAAGCGAGTATAAGTGAGTGTCTAGAAAGATGTCTAGAATGTCTAGAAAGAGAGAATTTAAAAATAATGTTACTTAAATTCACATGTGTGATGAAAAAAATGAAAACGTTCACATTCGATAAGTGTTCAAGTTGATATTTAGAAATGTAAAGAAATGAACGAAAGAATGAATTTTTCATTAATTGATTGACGAAATTTAAGTATAGGTTTTAAAGCTATCGTTTTTGAATTGAAGATGTATATTGCAAATGAGATCGTGTATTGTTGAATTTAATCTGCAAAAAGAAATAAAATTTCATATAGAGCAGGCACTGAAATTGTTAGAATAGTCTAACATCAAATTATAATTCAAATGCAGTATATGTTCCAATTTTTAATTAATTCTTCGTCATTAAATTTATGAGCGACCCCTCTTTCCTTTTCTCCCAGTTCTTTTATTTATTGTTTTCTTCCTTGCGTGCGACATGGTATATGATTCTGATAACTTACTTAACCAAAAGACTTTTTCCATGGTCAAGTGCACTTTCGGAATGTTAATGTTTCGATCGTTTTCCCGTCTGTGAATTCGGCAAATTAACTTCTGTGTAACCGATTTTTGTGCATCCTTGAAAAGAAGAGCTTTTCTTTTTTCTTTTCACCGCATAAATTGTTTGTGTGACACTTTTGGAATTCCACCTTGACTTTTGTTTTTTAATGTATTCCTCTGCAATAAGTAGGGCTTATGGTGCTTCTTTTTTGTGTTTTTTTTCTTACTGTGAGAAGCATGTAACAATCGAATGATATGTGAAAGCAATTGTATTTGAATCAATTTTCCTTTAAATCTGTTGCTTATCGCTTAGCAGCCTTAAATCAATTCTGAATTTGTCTTAGAATTGGCAGTGATATCCCACATCTGATCTAGAAACAATGGGAATGCCTTTCGCATTCTTCAGATTCTTCACATCTGTTTATTTATTTTGTTAACTTGATTTTTTAAAATTGTAATACGACATTTTTAAAGGAGAAAACATTTTAACTGAAAAATTCTTAAACTGTAACAATTTTATAGTTAAAAATATTTTTTTAAAACTCAATGGGAACATCACAGAGTTTTAAATTTTGGGAGCAAATGCAAATTGTTACAAATCAGTTACAATTGTTAACTAATAATAACACCTATTATTAGTAACACCTATTTTTCTATAGAATAATTGTAATGCATTTAAAGTACATAATTTAGGTAAAAGAATTAAATAAATTATAAATATCTATAATAAATTATATTATAAAAATATTAAATTTATTTATAATTATAAATATATATAATCTTTATTTCCTTATTCAATTTTTTTAATTGATATAAATAATCGAAAACTGTCCTGATTCACCGATCCTATAATAAATTTGTATCATCCATTAAAATACTTAATAATTGTTTGTACAGATGTATAAAATGATATTTTGTCTGTTTTATGCGTTCTTTGTTTAATGAATTGAATTAGTTTTGTAATGATGTAAAGGAACCAGACATGAGTGGTCTGAATATGTCTCTAGAAGCATATGAATGAAAGTCAAAACAAATAACAGGATTTATGTAAAATGCGAATAGTTTTGTAATCGTATGAAAAAAGTTGCTTATTATAATTAAAAGCAATTACATTAATTAGTAATAGTTTAAATATTTTATCTTTAAAGTCACCGTATTTAAAAAAAAACAGTTAATAGATTTCCAAATATTTGTAAAAGTCTTTAGTTATTACTATTTATTAATTCTTTTATCTTGTATTTAGGTTTATTGAAAATGTCATTTAAACAGGCTTCGGTTGTTAAATTAGGCAAATTTTTGATTTTTTTTTCTATTAAATGTACGTTTGAGGATTTTTTGAATTTGTGTTAATTGTGTGTATTTTTGTTGTTAAGTTGATGATTAATTTAATTGTATTAAGTCGACTGATTAATTTGATTGTGTTATTCATGAAATTGAATTTTGAATTCAATACTGTTTTACTGAAATCCTTTGCTTTAGCAAGATTTATAAAGTTGTATTGAGCAATATCTACTCACTGTTACTGAAAGTCGGCTGATTAATTTAATTGTGTTATTCATTAAATTGAATTTTGAATGCAATATTGTTTTACAGCAAGCATTTGCTTTAGCAAGATTTATAAAGTTGTATTTAGCAACATATACTTACCATCTCATTTATTCCTACTATCACATCTTACTTCTATCTTTTCCTCTTATCCCCAAAATGTATCTTATAGCACACGATTACCCTGAACCACTTTTGGGTTCTTAAAATTCTATTAAAAGCTTTTAATACCACATTTACATATTAAGGTACCACTGCAATCTTTCTGAAGTGATTTATTACAAATTTCATGCTTATTGTGAAGTAGTTTTCTGGTTGTCCCGTGGAAGTAGGCCGTTTTTAAATACACGAGCCTCACACAAGAGAGTCTTGTTGGTTTATTGCCTGGTAATCTACTTTGAAAGGCCTATTTGAAGATCATTTTATAACCTCAGAAACTTAAAGATTAACTCGTTGAAGGAGGTTTCCCAGAACATAAATTAATGCGTCACTCGGAAAGTAGGATGGGTGAAAAAAATTAGGAAAAGTGCACTCATTTTTGTATCTGTACCTAGTGTCTGCAATTGTGTTATTGTCTTCACTTTTTTAGATGATCCTTTCATTTTTTGCTCTCAGCCCTTTCTTTTCAATTGTCTTGAGTTTTCATATCTTTTTACTCGTACATCGTTTCCTTATCATATATACGTTCATATGGATTTTTTTATATATAAAAATACTCTAGTAAAGCACATTAATATTGCTCATTGAAGTAATAAGGATTTAAGATCTTAGAGATGATCTTAACGCGGGATTATGCATTTTAATGCGGTTTCTTCGATTTTGGAAATGATTGTACTGATAAATTATATATGCCTCATTTTAATGTATTATTGCCAATGTATTATTCAGCAATCATAAAAAAGCAATTGTTTAGATCATTAGTTTACTTTAATTTATTAAAGATTATTCATAGCGTACGTAGTAACATGTATTATAAAAGAGGAATATGATCCAAAAAATTGAATCCAACATTCATTCTTTAGCATGCTATTTTATTACTTTTTGATGTTTCTCTTAATAAAAATTTACTACTTAGTAAAGGGCATACTTATCAAAGACATTAACTGAGTAAAAATCATGCATCATTGTTTAGAAAATTTACTGCAAAGTTTATTAAAAAGTGAACCTTTTTTTTAAATTAATCGTTTCTTTAACTATCATTTTTTTCCCAATTTAGACTTCATGCATTGCTTTCTGATAAATTACGAGAACGTCCTCTAATTCGATACAAAATACTGGTTCCGTGATACTTTTTCTACACGTGCATAACAAAATGGCTCAAGTAGTCAGTAGCTTGTTGAGGGTGATAGACATTAAGGCATACTCTTATCTTCCATGATATTCCGTTTCAGAAAATGATGCAATCACGCATTTCCTCAATAGGCGCCCCATAATATTCTTGCCCCTCACCTGGTCGTCACTTGAAGCTCATATATATATATATATATAT